>VZTY01029739.1:0-96897 GCA_013400935.1 Turnix velox | reverse complement strand
TTTTTTGGGGGGACAATGATCTCCCTTTGAGTCTTTGATAGTGCTCCTGTTGTAATATCTCTGAAGGCAGATTACTAGAAAAAAATACCTTCTGACTATTAAGGGAGTCTCAAACTGAAGAGAGCCATCCATCAGAGATATGGATGTTCTGTCCTCTTGCCCTCCCACCAATTATGAAGATAGTGACAACTTTATGACTGGGACTGTCAGCCTCAGTGGATGTCAGCAGGGGCATGAAATTCCAAGTACTCTGCGAAGTTGTCCTTGTATGACTTCTGTGGGAGAAATTAGCAAATTATTTTGATGGTGCAACTGGTAAAAAAATGTCAAGGCTGGTGCAAAATGGGAGTTGATCCTTTGTGGGGCACATTCACCCAAGACAAGTTGGGGCTAAGAATGTCCCTTTTGGCTAGAAAATAATCAGTTCAGTGCAGTTACCGGGCAGTTTTGAGATTCATTTTGAGCTGAACTGTGCTGGTGTTGGTCCCTGCATGCTGCAAGGTGCTAATTTGGCAGAGACATGTAAAACTGATGGAGGAAATGTCATGTGGCTGGAAAATGCTTTTCATTACAGCTTAGTGTTTATTACTATGCATCCTAGCATGGAATTTTTCTATCTCAGTGTTTTAGAGAGAAGTCTTTAGCTTGCAGTCAAAACTAATAGCTCTCCTTCATTTTAACAACATTGTCCATACAGAAATGGGTTCTTGGGGCTGTTGAAATAGTTGAGCTGGTTGGTCTAGGATGTGTCCAGCCTCCTGAAACCAACAGGACTGTGGTCCCTCAGTAGGAAGAAAGTTTCTAAGATGGGAGCATCTGGTGCTTGAGGTGCATCAAGAAGTGTGGCAATTGGGGTTGTACAGTCTTGGAAAAAATCTTACCTTCTGAAGCAAAACTGTAATGAATCTGCTTCCAAAATTGAGCTGTATCTGTTCAGTATCTGCTGCAATTCTGATTTTTGGGGTTTTATATGATACCACCTCTTGTTTGCCCTGATGCAGGTGCATACAGCAAGTGGATGTATGTTCCAGGTCACTCTCAGTCAATGGGCATTTGTTTGTAATGCAAAGGAAGGGGAAATGATCTGGAATCAAGTGAGTGGAGTTGTAGGCAAAGAACACAAGGAATTTGGCATTAAGACTCTGTAGATCCATCTTGTCAACAAACATTTGTTTGCAGTGATTGTGCTGCTTTATGTGATCTTTCAGCAAAATAAATTACAGCTTAATATTACATGGAAAATTAGGAATAATGAAATCCATCACTGAGGTTATGTTGCAAGCGGGCAGGCTGAGATTATTGGTGCAGTGCTGGTTTATGCTGTTTCCCTCTCATTCAGTCCCCTAATCAAATTTTAACAGGAGGTTTGACATTTACATGACATTCACATCTGTGAAACACTGTTTCCCTTGCCCCATTGCTCAGTTTTCTTTGAATTAACATTATGCTCAAAGCAGTAGACTCTGAGGTGAGAGACTGTGGTAACAGTGGTTAAGAAATGATGGCTGCAGCACATTGATTGAGGCTTTTGCTGGCTACAGCTGGTTTAGATTTTGAAAATGGTGGCTTTAACAGATACATTGCTAGCAGGTAGAACCCCAGAAAATAAGATTGCCCCTTTTTTGTCTGCTCTTTGCTTTTAGGGTAAGTAATTTGCAGAGATAAGAACAACCTCTTGCTTGTTGCTGGTACAGAATGTGTTCATTCTCTGACAGCAGTGTCAGGTACTTGCCCAGCTCACTGCAGGGAAGTTGGACTTGATGCTCTCTGGAGGCCAGTCCCTTCCAGTCCAAACTATTCTATGTTTTCAGTTTATCTGAAGAAGAGATTTAGAGATCAAGAAAAACAGTGTATCTGCTTCAAAACATGCATCCAAATGCACCCTACTTAAAAAATTATACATGTGGCAAATCACAGGAGCTGGAGCTGCTGGCAATGACTTGTTATCCCATGTTCATTTAGTCATGTTTTAACTGGGCTGTGTTCCCATCCTGCTTTTAGAACAGACACTGAACTCTGTGCAGCAGGGGCTTGTAATGTGTTTGTATTTCATCATTTAACATCTCCCCGTGCTTGCTGTTCTCCTCCACTGTTACACAGAGGGAGAAATTGGAAAGGGCAGAGCTGTGGACAGAAAAGATTTTTGTAGCTCCATTTTGCAGCCAGTAGCTGGTGCATTGTCCAGCTGCTGCCATGTTGTTGTACAGGAGGTGAAGAACCCTCCTTTTTAGCTTCCTGTGCTTAGGAGAAGCATCAGAGCTTGAAGAAATGGGTTATATCTTTTAGCAGCATCAGTTGGGTGCTAGTGAAGCACAACTAATGAGTTTTGGATCCTGAAATAATTTATAATATAAAACTTGAAATGTGGAAAATTGTTTTTGAAAGTTATTAGAAACAAAAGGCACTTCTCAGCTGCAGAGCTGGATGTGAACTCTTTAGGTAAGGTGTGTATGTCCAATGGCAAAAGATTGTTCATTAGATTAAAATTGTTCTGAAATAACTCTGCAGCCTGACTTCTTTTGAGATGGCTAGAATTGAAAAGGAGGAGGAAAAACCTGCTGAGAACAACAGATCAGCTCTTTTCAAATGTCTGCATAGGTGATGGTCTGAAGTCTCAGTCTCTGTAGTGTGACTTGGGTAGACAGATGGGTGCTGTAGTCACATGTGCCATTAATATCTCCATAATCTTCGTTAGCATCTGTAGGGTGTGCACTTTCAGATGCATTTCCTGGGTAATGAAGCAGAGATCACTGTGCACAGCATCCTCAACAACTTGGACCTACCAAGCTCATTACCCGAGTGACAGAACTATCTTGTCTTTACAAAAAAGTCCTCTTGCTCTTTCAGGCACCTGAAATGTCAGCTCTACCAGCTCTCCCAACACCAGGCCTGTGTTATTTACTCCCTTGTGAGTGTCCATTGAAGGCCAGGAGGACATTTTTGTCCCTTGCCAGGGAATTCACAGGCTGTCTCCTGCACCACAGTGCTCTGAAAGGGCTTCCTTCCCCCAAGTTCCTAGTCTAATACACTTCGGAGGGGTGAAGACGACAAGACTTGTCCCAGATGTATATGTGGACCAATTACCTTTATTTTTCCTGTGGATACTTCATCTGTATTGGTTTCAAAATGGTTATGCATTTGTTCTGACCTTCATTTCATCTGTGTGGCATTAGGAATAGAATATAAATTAGCAGTAACAGTCAATAATACTGTCTAAATCAAAGAGTAAAATGGAAGAGGATAAACCATCAGTAAACAGGTTGGTAGAATGCCCTGAAATATGCTTCTGCTTCAGTGATATATTGCATTTTCTGAGCTCAGCCACATACCTATTCCTTGAAAGCAATTTTGGATTCATTTATCCTTGCAGGATATAACTTTACCTTATAAAGTCTCTTGTGTCTAAAATATTGTTTAGGAAAATAGATATATAAAAAAAATAACCTTAAGCTTATTCCCTACTGCTTAAACCTGCAGCAGCTGCTTTGTGAGTTTTATGAGGTATGAGTTGGACTCTAATGGGTTTATGATGTTTGTGCCAAAGCACCATCAGATGCTGCCTCTGTCTCAACCTCCCAGTTTCTTCACTGTGTGGTTCCTTGTGTAGCTGGTTGTATGTGAAACCCAAACACTATTAAAGCACTTCTTTTCACCTTAACCTGTTTCCAAACTGAACTGTTGTTCAGTGTATTAGTTGACTGAATTTGGAGAAACTACCTGTAGAAAATAGAGTATGAGACAAGCAAGGTGTGCTTTGTTTTGCCTTGTCATGATTTCTACATTATTTCTTACTTAAAGACATTGTTGAAATACAGGCTTAACTTTCTTTTTTTTTTTTTAAATAAACCAATTCTTCTGTTTGTATTGCTTTGCTTTACGTAGAAATGTGTGGGTGCTGGCAGATTGCAGTGTTTTGTAAACTTGTGAGGAAGGAGGTAGGCTGCACTTCCCTTTTCAAAACACTTAGAAATCTCTCTCCTTGTTGCTTGAGAATGAAATAATTGTGAACTATCCAGTGTTGTTTAAAGCAGAATGTTGATTTAAAAAAAAAAAAAATTTAAACATAGACTAATGTAGGAAGACTAGCTCACCGACCATAAATCAATGTTTTAGGATAATGTTTTGCAAAGGAATTCAAAACAGTCATGTTTCTCCAGAAATAGCTACTAGATGCACAACACTCTCCCTTTTGGGTGGGGTTAAGGAAAAGAGAAAGATGATGCTGATAATAAGACACGTTAGAAGTGACTGTGGGTCAGGGGAGGCAATATAGTGACAAAGAAATTAAGTATAGCTTCAGAAAGTCAAATAGCTTGTTAAGTCTGTGCAGAAATCAATAAGCACTTTTGAGAATGATGTTATTGAGCATTCTATTTTAAGAAATACTTCTGTCTCTGGGAACTAGAGTAAATGACTCCAGCAGAAATGCAGATGAATTTTTGGAGCAACTTTTCTGGGTGCCCACACTGGGAAGTCAGGGGTGTCTGTCATGCTAGACTTCCCTGCCTGTTGCTGTGTCTGGATTTCTGGGCTTCAGCCCTGCTCTCCTACAGAAGACAAAGTGGTACAACTATTATTAAAGCTCACCAGTGATGTCTCTGTTTTGGCTTTGCACTGAGTGAGGAACTTTGAGCTTTAACCAACAAAGAAGCTGATGGGGAGATGTTGCACAGTGCTCTCTTCTTGCTTCTCCATTGTAGCTTCTTGGAATGAAAGTCCTCTGTGCAAGAAATTTGGCTGGTGATGCTTAAGTGGAAAATGGAAAAAAAATCTTGAAAATAACTGCACTGTCCTACTGTCATGGTTAGCCACAGCTGTCTGCTTTTGGCTCTTATGAAGTTGTGGTTTCTCTCTGTTTGAAGGCCAGTTCTTGCACAGAAGTGCTTCAGGCAGGAGGAAGCAAATAGGGGACTTTGAATGTCTTTGGATGTCACTGCTGTGACTGATGAAAGAAAAATATATACATGATCTGCAGCAATTAAAATAGTAGGACTAAATAAGACTGTGTGAATGGATTCAAGTGCTGAAGTCAACTAAAACAGGAGTTCCACATCATGCAACTTTGCATATAGTCTGTCTATAAATCATTACTCTCCAGTGGACAGACCACAAGAAAGTTCACTTTGTTGCAAGACACACAGAAAAATCCATGTTAATGATAGAAAACTGGGAGTATTTATTGGCTGTGAAAGGAACCTGCTAACATTGCATTGGATATTATGGCTGTACAGGAAGTAACAGGGTTGTGTATTGCAGGTGCAAATGGTTGTGGAACTTGCATTATCAACACATGCTTATTCCAGGGAGGGTTTGCATTTCATCTCTCTTTGCCCATAAGGTGACTTGAGAGGATTTTGGTCCTAAGCTTTTATTGCTTCTGGGCAAAGGAAGATATTGATAGTTATTGGAAGAGTCTGGTATGCCACTGGTTTCAGTGAGCCCAGTTTGTGCTGTGTGAGAAGGATGGGCTTTACTTCAGGCTTTGTGGGTGTTAGAGATGTGCTGCCACTTGGCTCTCTCCAGCTGTGGTCAGTCCCTAGGTCTGTCTGGCACTTTTGGTGTGGAGAACAGAATTGTTGCATTAGTTTTGCTATTTTGCTGTTCCCTGCAGTTGGAGGTGTATATTTTCATAGACATCTGTAATCCTTTGTGGATAAGTGTTGAAAAATACCTCCATGTTCTTTTCTTTGATGTAAACTTCTTGGTGTGAAGAACAGGAGGAATGATTTCTTATTAGAGCTGAAGCAGATGAAGTTGTTAGAGTGCTCTGATGCAATGGACTAGTGGTTGTTATGAGAAGGATGTTTTGGCCTTTTCAAATTAAATGCTTTTTGAACTTGTTTTGAGCTGTGAAAGGCTGAGATTAAACTGTGCAGAAGCAAATAAAGAAAAATACTCTCACAGGAAGAAAATAGGATTTTCTACATTATACTGGGCCATGTCTGCTGTGTGTTCAAAGGGAGCAGGCCCTTTGCTTTTGGGGTAAGGAGTGTGTTGTTGGGTAATGCCATATGAGATGTGTTGCTATTAAGAATTATGTAAATGCTATAAATGGTTCAGCTGTTTACTGTGGGAATAGTGCTTATCTTCCCAGGGAAATGTTCTTTAAATGAGATTGATTTGAACGTCTGCAGTGCTATGGTGGAGTGAGGCAGAATGAATTCTCTGTTGATTTAGTTTTGCAAATAAATCCTAGATATAATCCTTGCTAAATGATTGATTCACTAGGTATAATGGTTAGCATGTCTGCTGACACTTCTGGTATTTAAAAAAAAAGCAACAAAACAACTTGTTGCTCATTGCTGTCCATAAAGTTTGCATCACCCAGGGGTGTAGGATATGAAAGTGTGAGAGATCAGATGTTCCATGGGAATTCTGGGAAAACTGGTAGCACTAATTAGCCTGAATGCTGTATGTATATTTCTAGTGTAAGGGTCTTGGCAGCAGAATTGAGGTGGCTGATCCTGACCTGGAGAGGGAAGCAGTTTTGAGGCACTGATGGAGGTGAGGGATTTCACTGTTTGCAATTCATTGGTGGAAAGAAATAGGGAGGAGAGGAAGAAAGGATTGTGTTAGAGGTCTGGACTTAAACTAGACATGGTTAGAAGGGCAGCTCCTAACCCAGTCTTCACTGGAGCTGAAATTTGAGAACACAACTTTTGCTGGGCACAAAAAAAGAGTTCTTAGTGCCTGAATAGAGCGTTCTGGAAATTATTCCTGGTGTGGGAAATTAACAAGGAATAAACACTTTTTGACCATTGGGACATGAATTGATAAACAATGTAAATTAGTAAAATAAACATGGAGATGAGTGTATTTCTGCTTGGAAGATGATGCAGGTTTTTAGCAAGGTAGGAAACAGCACAAGTGAATGACACACTGAGCTGTTGGAGCAGGTCCAGAGGAGGGCCATGAAGATGATGAGTGGCTGGAGCCTCCCTTCTGCAGACAAGCTGAAGGAGTTGTTCAGCCTGGAGAAGAGAAGGCTTGGGGGGGACCTCATAGTGGCTTCTCAGTACCTGAAGGGGGCTACAGGTAGGGGTAGGACTTTTGAATAGGGTCCAGGATGGCAGGACTAGGAGTAATGGAAGCAAATTGGAAGAGGGGAGATTCAGGCTGGAGATAGAAAGGAGTTCTTGACTGTGAGGGTGGTGAGACAGTGGAAGAGGTTGCCCACAGAGGTTGTGGATGCCCCCTCAATCCCTGGAGGTGTTTGAGACCAGGCTGGACAATACATTGAGCAACCTGGTGTAGTGGGAGGTGTCCCTGCCCATGACAGGAGGGTTGGAACTCGATGATCTTGAAGGTCCCTTGCAACCCAAACCATTATGTGATTCTATGAATGAGAACTATAACCAAGGAATTTCTGTCTCCAAAGCTAGACCAATTGGAACCAAACTACAGGAAAACCTTGTTGAGATCTGCTTGCATCATCTCCATTTCAATTTATGCAGCAACCAGGATTTTTTTCTCAAAAAGTGTCCTAAAAAGCAGAGTTTAATGAAGTTTTTCTGAAGTGAGGGATGATGCAGTAGCTGTTTCGGTCACTGCAGTAATTTCTTTCTCAGTGCTTTTGTATCAGCTGTGATTTTCAGCAATCCTTCTGTTGAGTGAAATGGTTCATAAACACTTCCTGTGAGGAGAGAAATCACATAAGTGGTCTTCATGGAATTGTTGCTGGAAGCGTGGGCTTCCTGGGTTCCTAGTGGCCAGGCAGCACCGATTGGCATGGGTACCATTTTCCCAGGATAATTAGAGATGCTCAGTCGGCAGAGACATACGTAGCCACCATCTGATGCTGGCAGCAGGAGAAGCTCTTGGTGTGTACTCATCTTAGTGAGTCATGAGAGCTTTTTTGTTATAAATCTGCTGTTCAAAAAGTAAAATGAGAGCGTGGAAGTGTTTGCTTTAGCTCTCTTCACTGGTTTGGGGATAATAATTTTCCCTTGTGATGTTTTCCCAACTAATGTAATTGAAAGGGAAGCAAGGAGGGGTGTAGAAGGGATGTGAGAAGTGGCTCAGATTTCTTCAGGCCAAGCAGGATGAGATGACATTACAGTGGTGTGCACTCCAGGAACAGTTTTACAAAAAGCACAGATACAGCCCCATATTTCTATACATTTGGCTGAAATTATTTGAATTAAGAGATTGAGAGTAGTGGATCATTGCTATGGAACACAGGTTGTGGATTCCTTCTCCCTGGAGGTGTTTAAGGCCAGGCTGGATGAGGCATTGAGTTATCTGGTGTGGTGGGAGGTGGGAGTTGGAATTAGATGATCTTGAAGGTCCTTTCTAACCCAAATCATTCTATGATTCCCTTGTGAAGCTGCTGCATTGCTCCTCAGCAGGATGCTGCAGTCAAGTCTCCTGTCAGCACTGTGGTTTAATAAATTGCCCCACTTGGGTAGGAAAATAAATAAAAAGAAACAAGGTGCAAATGTGGATTACTGATGGGAATGGTTTGCCATAACACAATCTCCTAAAATTTTTCTTGTACCCTGTAGTTTTTATACCGAGACAATGAAATTGAGTTTTGTGTGCATCTCTCAGTGTCATTTATATAGTGTTGAAGAGTGGCTTTGCACTAATTGAAATGAAAGCTTGGTAATACATCAGACTTCTCCTGGGGATTCCAGCTTTGGATCTGAGCTTTGGTTAAGGGATTTCTGTGGGCTTGCTGTGTCCCTTTGACCAAGGCTTGGTTTTGGTATAGAAGTGCCTTATTATAAAACAAGGACTTGGCATTTCTAAAATGTTGAAGATAAATTTTTAAAAGGAAGAACTTACCTCATTAAACTTCTTTTTTTTTTCATGAGAAGATGGCTGTGAGTTTAGAATTTGCATGTGCTTGTCATGTTGTACCATAGAGCTGCCTGCTTCTGCATCCAGAAGAGACTTGTGCCATGCAGCACAACAGGCAGTTTTGCCCAGCAAATTGTCAAGTGAGCAGTACAGAATGCAAATGAGAATAATGTTTAAAGACATGGGAGGCACTTTGAGTGTGTAGCTCAAATAGTTAGCAATGGTAATTCCAAATATTTGCCTCAAGAATCCCCTCCTCTTGTTGGATTTCCCGGGGTTCTTCTTTTACATACTTAATAAGCTAATGCAGGGAAAGACAGCTAAAACAGGTAGCAAACGGTAGGTTCTCTTCCCAAAACCCCATGAAATATTTTACTACTTCCAGCTTGGCTAATTTAATGAAATTTCTGTGGGAAGGCCTCCAGGGATAGTTAACTCCATAGTAACAGTATCAAGTTTAGTAATTTTTTCTGAAGCTCTCCTAATTAAAACAGCAGGGGAGCTCATGAAAATTCTTTAAAAATTTTTGTTATGGTAAATGACCTTCTATATTTGGAATGTTTAAAAAGGAGGAAAAGAAGAGGCAAGATGCTTAAATGAATATTTTATTACTGTTGGGAAGAACAAGTGCAATCATACCATGTTTTTTTTTTTTCTCTTCCCCAAATCATCCTTTTACTCTGCAGTGCTTGCTTGCTTTTCCTGTAGCAAGTCACACTGCTGTGGAATTTAAAGGAAAATAAAAAAAACTGTCTGCTGCCAGTGAAACATGAACTGTGTGATAAGGTTTGTCATCAGAGAAGAGCAAAGGCTATCTCCATCCCTTTTTATTGCAGCCACGTTGGTGTGGCAATGCCCAGCAGAGGAGCAGCTGTGCAGGTGGAGCTCAGATGTTCTCAGCAGGTTGAGGTTTCTGTTACAAATCTTTGATTGACAAAATGGATGAAGGGAGACAAAAACTCAAGGGTGCCTTTATGAGTGTGAAGACATGGGCAGGAATCATGAGGAATGTGAGGTTCTGTACAAAGAAGGATGGATCAGTTCTGAAGGAGCTTTGCAGACACTGCACACACCTGGCAGAAAGAGCCTCGAGGGACTTGGAGGCCATTGTTTCAAATTAGGGGAATACAAGATGAGAGGAGAGAGCAAATTATTTTTAATTTTTGGTTTAATGAGTTGATTTCTGCTCTTAAGTAGGTAGGTTTTTGTAGGCAAGACCAAAATCAGGCTTTTTTTCCTTCTATATTTGTGTTTTTTACTTCAGACCTTAGTACCTATTAATTTAAGGAAGCAGCAGCATCATCATAGTGCATTTCCTCTCTCTTGTAGGTGTGTGCTACTGTCCCATAAACCAAGAAATGCATAAAAATTCCCATTCCCACCCAGGTACTTTGAGACATGCATTTCAAGTCTGGTGGTTCCTTTTGGAAGATAATGAACTACTTGGTTAAGGGGTTAGGGACATGATAATGATGGGTTAGGATGGAAAGTAGTAGAAAATTGAGGATTAGTGGGATTTAAATTGCCGTTAGAATAATTTAGTTAATTTTTGGGATGTATTTGTCAGCACTGAAGGGCTTAGATTTTAAATGCTGAATTAAAAAAATAATCTCCCTTGGAAAAAAACGTATCTTGGGTTTGAAGTCTGAGCAAGTCTGTAATTTTCACAGCAAAAAGGGACACCAAATGACAAAAAAAACCATAATTAAGAGATGTAAGCTCAGTAACAGTTGTCCAAAATACATTTCTAATCATGCTGGAGAATAGGGATGGAGTTAAGAAAAGTTAAACCAATGAAACTAGAATAGTTCTCTTTTGTTTTCAAATCAGAATTGTCTGCCTTAGCAGAAAGTATCATGCCTGATTATTTTCTTGTGCATGTTTTAATAAAAAAAAAGATCATTAGCATGTGTAAAATGGGATCAGTGTGAGAAGCAAACCATGACACTAATCCCAGCTTGGTCAGAGCTGTTTGTGCAGACTGTGAAGTGCAGAAGCTACTTGAAAATGAGGTTTGAAATCAAGCTCCACTCTGCTATTGCTGGAACTGACATGAAATAACGTGCAGAAAAGAATTCAATGCTACAATAGGAAAACTTGTCAGAGGATAAGATGGAGGAGTGTTTAGTTCTTCCTTGCTTTGATGAGGCACTGAAAGTAAAATACCTCAAAGAAATGAATAAGATTGGTAAAAACTTCCAGTACCTGAAGGAGGCTTATAGAGAAGATGAGGAGGGACTGTTGGTCAGGGTATGGAGCAATAGGATGAGGGGTAATGTTTTTAAACTTGAAGAGAGTTTGGAACAGATTTAAACCCTATGGTTTAAATTTAAATTGTGTGTTGAGCTGAATCTATTCCTGGGTGAGTGAGCTGGCTTACCTACAGCAGAGCCCTGCAGGACTTGGAGTACCTCTAGGTCTGTGGAACTTTCTACAGCCCATCTGTTTGTCTGATTTTCTTATTTCTTTAGTTCTGGTTACTTGTACTTGGAGCATTTCTGATTTTTCAGAAGCCTTGGCAGAAGCTGAACACGTGTGAGGCAAGGTGGGTGCTGTGGCTGGGTCTGCTGTGGAAGGGACTTAATTTTCTTTGTGACTCTGAAGGAGTTTTTCCAAAGGGCTTTTTTTGATCCACACTCAGAATTTGTTGGGACAGAAAGGAGAGGGCACAGTTATGCATCACTCAATCAAGAAGCTAAAAGCTTCCTTTAATTGTCTTCTCTAAGAACATACTTAGGATTGAATTGGATATCTGCCCTCTCTGCATTCATGTAACCTAGGTCTAATTCAGCAGCATGGAGATAACTGTGATGTGCCAATAGGGCAGCAATTCACAACTATGTATTTTTCTCTCTCTTTTCCTCTGTTCCTATTGTGAAAGCTTTAAAGCTAGTTTGGGCTGTCTCTTTGGCAGCTAAATAGAAAATACCCTCTGCCAGGGACCATCTGTTGTCCTCCTCTGATAAGGCCCTTGTTTCTGTCACATCTGGGGCAGAAGCAGGACTTGCTGGGAACAGCCATTAACACACAGAGATTCTGATGATGTGCCCGAGTTCCTGGACATGGTGTGCTGTGAAGCAATGAAGGAATTTCCAAGCCAGCTAATTTATTCCCTCAGTGCTTGCTTTTTTTGGCATCTCTATCCAAATCAGCAGATGATTGCTACCCAAAGCATTCTGAGGGCTTCAGGTGGCTTCATATTTTTATTGGCAGTGCAGTGAGTGACCATCCAAGACAGCAGAAGGATGACAAAAGACAAGGAAGTGGAGAAAGAGGACTAATTGGAAGACTTTTCTCTGGATCAGCATGCAAAAGAGAATTGGCAGTTACTGGAACTTCTCAACAAAGAACAATTACTTGCATTGAGCTTCTAAAGCTAAATTTAGAGAGCTCCCCCCTAAACAAAGACCAAATTAGCCTTCATTACTGAAGGGAAATTTGGTAACTTGACAGCAGCTGTCTAAATTTAGGTTTCCAAAGAAGCTCTCATATTGAAGATATGACTTCTTGACTCATGAACACAATAGCCAGTAGTTTCAAGGAATGAATTAATCTGTGCTGTGTCTTCTTGTCAGTCCTCCAGGAGCCAGGGTAAAGCAGCTCTGTCCTTTGGATTTGTGATTGAAGTAGTTTCACAATTAGCACTTAGTTTGCTTGAGAGCTCAGTTCTAACACAGCATAGCTTGTGGTTTTGTTGTTGTTTTGGTCATTTCTTGAAAACCATTATTTTTTCCCTGGTGATTTATATGCAATCTTATTTTGTCAAGTATTACCTGATGGAAACTCACTAACAAGGAGCTGGAGATAACGTGAGCATTGAAACTCTGTTCCAAGATGTGTGATTAAGTACTGGCAGAAATACCCAAAGTAAACCTGTTTTCTAGTGGGGATTTTGGGCTTTGTGTTATAAATTGTTAAAGTTAAAAGCTGTAACGTCTTATTATTTTGAAAAATTGTCTGAGAGAACTTGGGAATAACACCATTAGGGGGCTGTCAAGTGAATAATCAAATTACTGCATTCCTCAGTTGATGGTAGACTTTTTGCCTGTAGTCATAGCTCTGTGAACCAAGCTCAAAATGCTTTATGTTCCTCTGCTAAATGTTTATTGTTTTAAAAGTTAGTAAAATCCTTTGCATCTTGAAAGACTGACAAATGCCAGCAGAATGTACAAGAGCCTGTCCCTTTTCTCTTTAAGTGATGATTGTTTTCCTTTCAGAAGGTTTCTTTTTAATACCAATTATTATTATTCCAGCAAATCAATGAAATTGCAATATGGAAGAAGAGAGAAAAATAAAAATGCATTTTTTTCTGCATGTTAATGTGGCTTCTGTCATGTGCTGCTTGGATTAGATGTCCCTTGTTGCCAAAATAAAGGCTTTGTCTTCTTCTGAAGATAAAGATCAATAATGAAGCCAAACACTTTTGTTTCAAAGTACAATTATAGGAAGGAAACGAGGAGGAGGAAAATGCAGTGCTTTACATTCTGCTCGTTCATTTAAGTACCATTTTCTTCCATGTAATTGCCATGGACAGCCATATGAAAATGACTGTATTGTGTTTATAGTTTCTCCTTAAAAATGTCATTCCTTTCTCATTTTCTTTCTTTTTTTTTATAAGAAGGACATTTGGCTCTTTAAAAGCTTGAGTACTTGATATTCATTATTTCTTTCATTTACTCATGGGATAAATTAGGCAAATTGCAGTAGTTTGAGAGATTGAAACTGCCTATAATCGGGACAAACAAATGAGCTGTGTGCAGTAAAGAGAATTGCTGGCTCTGTGGCTCTGGGTTTTTTACAATATCTACTATCTCCTGCATTATTTCTTTATTTGTGGCAATGCCTGCACTGCTTCTGTTCATGAATACCATTTGGGTAGTAGTATATTTTCATTTGTTGGGATGCTTGGCTAAAGACCCAGTAAGAGATAAGCTCATAACTTGTGACTTATATTTATGGGTGACCCTCAAGATGTTCAGTGTTAAGGAGTGACTGGAGACTTTTCAGACATCAGAATGACTTGTTCTCTACTGGTAATCTTGGTAAACGGGGATTTGTGGTGCCTGTGATATTACTTTCAAGAAACTTCCTGGATGCTTTGTACTTTGTGTGCAATCATGTCTTTGTGTACCTTTATTCTTGTGGAGCAAAGACGAGATGGTATTTCATGATGAAATGCAGAGAGTGATGCTTTAAAGTGTTCTTTATGTAGCATTTTTAAAAATTGCTTAGATTGATCATTGTGCCCAGTTGCTGGTGTTTTAAGGATGCTTGAGCAGGTAATAGCTCTGATTTTGTTCTTAATGTTTATTTAATGTAAAGATCTTCATCATGTATAATTATCCAAAAGATTATCAGCAGTAATTTTGCTTTGGAGGAAAATATTAGATGGGTGTTTGGTACAGCTGTAAGTACAAAAACTAATGCTTTGTAACTTATTTGAAGGTGTAAGGACTACACTCATGAAACACTATTTGCTTTCACATCAAAATTCCTTACAGATGTACCTATGTCTTAGTGCACCCTGGTTTATGTCTCCAGATTTTCTATCAAATAAGGATATCAGCTCCAGAGGAAAGAAAAAGTTCTTTCAGTGCCATGTCTTCATCCTCTTGCTGCATCTGAACACAGAGGATAATGAAAAGATCCCTTTGCTTGTCTAAAAAAGCTCCCAGTTGATTGGTATGTTTCACAGAAAAAAACCAGCCAAACTCCCAAAAGTTTCCATCTCCTAAGTTGTCACTTTGTGACTGGAGTACTTCAGTCTTCTGAAGCAGCCTTCTGTGCACATCTGAATGAATCCAAGTATTGTTATTGAATCCAGAATTCTGCACCACAGACCTTGCTCTATGGGTTAAAGAAAAATAGAAGAAACAAGTGAAAACAGCTTTTTCCAGTGCATTCCACTGCCAGTGAGTGCTGAAATAGGTATTTTAACGTGTTTATCTATATGTGTGTATGTTTAAAAGTTACTCAGTGGCAACCAACTTTCGTGGCCTTCGTTTTCCCAGTGCTGAGGGTTGGCAATTCTCTGCTTACATTCTGTGCTGTTCATGAGCTCTGGCTGGTGTGGAGGTCAGATGGTGTCTGAAAGCCCAGTTCCAGGGTGAAGGGCTGGTTGAATTTGTCCTTGCTGTTGTTTGTCACTACTCTTCCAATGTTTTTTGGTTTGTTTTATTTAATGTTAATTGGTAGCTGTGCCGAAAGGTGTCCTTTGTCATGCTCCTGTTGTTGCTTTCCTGACCTGAATTTTCAAACCTTTGTATCTGTGGCACTTAAGGCAATCTTAGCATCAATGCTGTTTAGATGGCAGGTGTTTAAGCAGTGACAGACAGCAGTGTGCTGCAGAGCTCCTAACGTGGTGGGGGAGTGACCCAGGAATTGTTCTCACCAGCTTGTGTCAATCAATTCACATCTCAGAGCTTTCCTTCTGTGACTCTGTTCTTGTGCTGAATTTTAAGGCTGGTTTTTCTTATATTGTCCTTTAACTTCTTCAGCATTTGATTTGGTTTAATCAGACCCAAAATGATGCTGGAGTCCCAGTATGGAGTGCCACCTACGAGCATGTTAAATACATTTTTCATTTAACTCTACTGTGTGTAGTTTTAGGCATGATAAAGTTTGTCTTACCATTGTGTATTAATGTTGCTTCTCTTAAAGACTATGTTCCTTTTCCTTAATTTTTTCCTGCTGCAGCCTCCAGCTGGTTTTACCAGGGATTGCGTCATATGAAATTTGGGAAACACACAAATCAGTTTTTTTCCTATAAAATATTAAAGATTTGCACTAAAAATTTGTCTCTGCAGAAATTGTAGTAGTCTTACTAGAACCTAAACTGATTGAAGTTTAGCCTTAGTAGTTTGTGCTAGATTTTACCAGCCAAGGCTAACAGTGTATCAGTCCTTGCTAAGAAATTTCTGATCCTTTCAGTTGCCCAATTTAATTTTTATTTCCCTTTGGGCTTCATTTGAGTACTTAATATATAGCAGAGAGATTTTGTGTGATAGCTTTTGATGGGAGCTTCCCTCTTACTACTCTCAAATGATGTCCCTGTGGGCCTCGTATTCTTTTTAGAAAGTCTCAGAGCCCAAGAGTGCTGTGAGGGTGAGACTGCTTCCAGAAACCTCAGCTTCTGAAGAGAACTCCCAGTTGAGTGAGGATGTGGTTCCCTCCCCATTCCTCTGGTAATGAAATTTGTAACTTCACAGTTACTAAAGATTCACACTGTAGAGCCCTTGAACTGGTACCAGTTTATCTGTGATCTAGATAAGATCATAGATCTTAGGCTTCTGGGCACATTCATCGTTCCCAATCAAAAGGAGGCACTAATGGCCCAAAGCCAGCACTTCCTTTCCTTTTGAACTGTCCTTTCTGGTTTTTATTCTTTATTTTATGGCACCTAAAAATTGGAGATTGCTGCCCAGCTGGTTGTTTAACAAGATGTCCCATAATCACTTGTAAGCCAAATGCTCTCGTATTTTTGGTGTGTGACCTGTAAGCATCATTATTGATAACTGTCCCCAGATCCACCAAGCTAATGGGAAAAAAGAGGAGTGAGGGCAAGGTGGGAAACTGGTTCCCTGGTGCAATATATGTTTTTGTCTTCCTTTGCAGCAGCACGTTGGGGCCCGTTGCAGTTTTTAATGAATTTCCTATGTTGTTGCAGTGTCTTTGTTTTCTAATCAAGATGGCCTGAGGTGCCCAGTAACAGGTCTGAGACTCCCCCTGAGAAACTACAAAATTACTTATTTTGACAAGATCTACTTACCATGAAATTGTGACCAGTGATGCTAATTTTACTGTCATTTTCAATGCATTATTTGACGAGTCCTTATTAGTTTTTCTAGCTCTTTTTACTAGGAAAGCTCTGACAAGCCTAAAATTGCATGGCTCTCAGGTTTAGGCATGTTGTATGTTTGGTTTTTTTTTAACTGCTCCCCTGGGACCATTCCTTCTCAGAACTGTCACTGTAAACAACAACAGAGCAAATGAGCAAAGCCTGCTGTTGCTGAGGACTGTTCAGGCACTCATGTACTCAAAGTCATTGCATAAATTTATTTTTTTTAATAGTTTAGGATCTTTTGAACAGGCATGGCAGTTTCCAGAGAGTGTTCCAGCAGTTCCCTCACCTTGTGTGCTTCAGTTCCCTTGCAGTATTTTGCTGTTGCTGCTGCTTGACAAGTCTGAGTGCTGAGACTCCGATATTAAATGCTGATAATTTGTAAACTGGTTGATTTGAAAAGGCTTCTTCAGCCCTTCCACTGGAGGAGAAGTTCTCCCTGCCTGACTTAAAGTGGGACTTTGACCTGGGCTCTTTGTGCTGGTGTAACTCAGCCTCTTACTTACCTCTGATCCTCTCTGCTCAGTCTTGGCACAGCATTAGCATAAAGCTGCAGTTACCACTAGATGGATCTGTTTCTTTAATAAGCCTTTTGCTACCCCTTGGGAAACAGAAATCTCCTAATACTAAGTTTGGGTTGTCTTGACTGGTCTTTGACTACAGTTAATTATCATAGAATGGTTTGGGCTGGAAGGGACCTTAAAGATCAACTAGTTCCAACCCCCTGGACATCCTGCACTAGATCAGGCTGCTTCATGTCTCATACAGCCTGGCCTGGGATGTCTCCAGGGATGGGGCTTCTACCACCTCTCTGGGCAACCCGTTCCAGTGTTTCATCCTCTTATGGTGAAAACTCAAGTCATTCCATTTTCCCCCCCAGTTTGACTCTAGGCAGGTTCCACATACCCCTCTTTGCCCCTGCCAACCCTTTTCCAGCCCATTTTCTCCCAAACTCCCCACCCCTGGGCTCCACTGGAGACTCCTCACCTCCCCAGCTCTTCCAAATCACCCACTCTCCTATTTAACATCAATGGGGAAGGGCAGCAGCCACCATTTGCTCCTCCTGGTGTCTCTGCTGCAGGATATCACTGCTGAGTTGGATTTTCCAAGGGGACACGGTGGGAGGCTAGCAGGACCCCCAGCTTGGTTAGGCAGTGGGAGGGAGGGTGATGAACTTGTGTTTTCATTTCTTGCCCTGATGCAGATGAGGTCTGATGAAGGTTTAGCAGGAAAGCAGGAGCCTTGTGTTTTAGCTTTGTGTTTCAGCTCAAGGTGCTGTTGATGCAGTTTGTGTGATTTCAGCCCCGAGGATGTGGTTTAACCCAGGGATGGGACAGCAGCAGCTCCAGTTGTAGGAAGAGCCATTTAAAAATGATGGGGTTTTATCCTGCAGCCTGTACTGTTTTGCTGCACTCCCTGTGTTGAGTCAGAAGAGTTCTAGGATTCAGCAGAAAGTGTTTTGAAGTTTTTGGTCAATGCTTTTTCTGTGTTGTTGTGATCACTAGCAGCATCTCACTAATGTTCTCTATTTACATCTGAATTTTTCCTTTGTAAAAATAGTTACTTTTACCTGTGACAAACTGTAATATTCAACTTCAGTAAATTTATTATAACATCAGTTTTTATTCAAGAAAAAAATCATGGCCTTAGAAATACTGTGAGCTAATTCCAGTTTCTCCACTCCAGTGGCATTGTCCTTATTGCATAGGACCATACAGAGGGGTGAGGTTGGTTGATTTTACTGCTTCTTTGCAGGTGGTTTATAACTCCCTTGGGTGTTGTTGTATGTTGTCAGCTCCTGGAGTACCTCAGCTGTAGGTATCTGTGTGTACTCTTCACAGTGTTCTTGCTTAAAGATATTGAAATAGATTTCAGAAGGCTTCAACTTTAAATCTTCCTAATGGTACTCAGTTGCTAGTTTGTGTTTGAGAAGAGGGATTTTTGGTCTGGATTTATTAGCTTGGAATATTATTTTATTGTGGAAGCTTTTTGTTAAAATTTTGCAGATGCTGTAGTTATTGGTATCAGAAATCAATTCTTCAGCAGTTATTAATAAAAATATAATACAGTAGTACAGTTAATGATACCTTGTTGCTACACTATGTTATTTACATGTAGGTATAAATGAATTGTAGTAGTGCAACTGAGATAAAAGATTTTCATCTGAATTTTGAGAAGGTTTTGTCTTTTTTCCTCAATAAATGACTGTTGCCATAGGTACATGTTTGAGTATGGGGTGTTCCCTGCACTGGTATGTTTTGAGTTCTTCAAGTTTGGTGTATGTGTAGGTACCAACCAGAAGGGGCTGCACAGAGCTTTGTCTGCCACTGTTGTGGTATATGAGAGTTGTTTTGGATGTAGGAAAGTGCTCGAGTTTCTCCACATTAAAGTATTTAAACCAAATGGATGTCTTTACTTTGATTTGTTATAGCTGTAATTTTAGTTACTTCTACAGAATCCAACTATGTTGGAGTTTGAGGGTGAGATGTAACGGGCCAGGGGTCTGCTGTGCTACCGATTGGCCATTATGATGTGTGGAATATCAGTTTAAGGAGGACACAGAGTAGAACTGTCATTATGTATGTAAGAGTAGTGGTTTAGTAAAATGCAGGTTAATGTGTAGACTCCAACCCATCCACAGTTAGTCTCAGTTCTGATATGTATTTTACATTAAGTACAGAAGCCAGAGGTTATTCCTGATAACTGTGTGGTGGTTAGGATTGTAAGTAACTACTGATTTTCCCCTTCCAGGTAGAGAGTAAGAATAATTTTCTGGCTCCAAAAAATGCTTGTTGTTTCAAAAAGCTTCAGTGCTTTAGCTGAAAATCCCGGTCTTTATCTAGTGATGTGCTTTCCTTCCATTAAGTCATTCATCTGATAAGATTCCTAATAGGCTGTTCCTTGTGATGCTGGTCCCTCCTGGGTGTATTTTTGTTCACCAGTGATCAAGTAGACTGGCACACCCCATTTGTCATTCCATCCCTACAATTAGCATCTGTGGTGCCATTTTACCTAGAGAGAATGATAATGTGTCAAGCACTAATTACCCATCTGCTGTTCCTGGGAGCTGCAGATGATGGAGTAATAGAGCAAGGTTTGACAGAGTTTGAAGCTCTTTACTGGAAGAGGCTGCCCAGAGAAGGGGCTGAGGCACCATCCCTGAAGGGCTTTAAGAGCTGGGCAGACACAGAGCTCAGAGATATAGTTTAGGGCTGATTTCTTTCAGAGTTAGGTTGGTGGCTGAACTTGATCTGAGTGGTCCCTTCCAAATGAGGCTATTCTGTAGAAGTTTAAAAATTTATTTAATTTTTTTACTGTGAAGTAGGCTAATAATGATACAGCCAAGACTGTTTTTAAGGAGCTGCTGTAACAGGCTTTGCCTCAGTGTGTCAGCTTTTAATCAGCATCTAAGTGTTAAGAAGAGACAGCTATGTTTCCATACTGTTTAAAATATGTGTGCCACTTTTAGGGTAGTACCTCATGTATCTCTAGAGGAGATAATGAAGTTGCAGATTGTCTAATCATTCTAATGCATGCATATTGCAATTCTCTTTTGGCAAATCCACAATCAAGCCATTGATTTGGTTTAGCTAATGGTAGGTAATGATGGAGGGTTACAATTTCAGCTGTGAGTGATGGGCTCTGCCAGCAGCTTTCTGTGGAGGACAGATTGGTGGAAGCAGGAGGCAGTGAGGAGGATGCTGTGCTTTGCTGCTTTGCACTGTGGTGTTACAGTTAGAGCTGATTGAACTGATCCCAGCTGGCTGCTGCCAGAGACATCCATCCCTCACCCTGCCATGGGGACAGAGCTGTGTCTGTGTTACTGGCTCCCACTGCACGTGTGCTTGGGGAAAAAAGGTCTGCCAGATGATGTTTGTTGGGGATTTCCATGCAGTTAGTGTAAGTTCACCCACCTAATGAGTTCTTGTTGTGGTTGGATGGTAACTAGTGTGAGGACTCATGATCAGTAGGTGAGCACCTGGAGCAGTGGTGTTACCAGGTCTGTCCTACAGGACAAGACAGACTGGTGGCACTGCAGACCCAGCAGCAAATCTGCAAGAAAAAGGCTGTTCGTTGTGACATTTAATGACTTCTACAACCACTGTATTTCTGAAACTGTTTGGTTCAGCATTGCTTTCAAATGTTACTGCTACTTGTGTATTGAGGAGACTCAGGTCAGCCATGGTGTTTGCTGCCTGAAGTGTCTTCTAGTTTACCTTTCCTTGCTTCTGAGCCTGCAGTAATTACTAGCTCCACTTGTACACTACAATTTTCCTCCATTCTCTCAGAAGCAATTGAGCATTACAGAAGGTCTCAGAGCTCTTAGACTGTAGATGTCGTGTACTGATGCCTGAGAAAGAGAAATCCTAATATTTATGGCATTCTTCATGATGCATGACCTGTGTACTGTATCTGGTTGGTGGCTCAGCACCCTCACTGGCCTCAGCCACATCACTGTACCCTGAGGGGGACTCCCCTTTCAGGTTAATAGGTGATCAAAGCCTTGCAATGGATAGTTTCTACCATGCTACTCAAGTTGCTTTTTAACTGAGGGTATTTGGTGGTAGATGCCTGTGGCATGAAAAAATGACAGATAAAATGCATGTTGTCCCAATGAGTCAAAGAAATTACCCTGTTAATAACAGTAATTATGCTGTGCATCTGTGGTGTTCTGCATGCTTAAGACTGAAGAGATATTAGCTAATTAGTCCTTTCACCACTGCTGTGCAGTTGGTGGAGCTAGCACTATTATCTTCTCCTTGTAAAGGAAGGAAGGAAGAAATAGAAAGTTTGACTGATGTGTGTGCTCAGCAGCACAGAGCAAACTCAGGCTTCAGGAGTTTATTCAGCTGCACTGCAGGGCTTTGAGGACATGAGCCAAATGGAGGTCCACCTTGGAGCATGACTGCAGGGCCACACAGTTACAAACACTGGCTGCTGTGGCTTAAGTTGCCCTTTATTTTTTGAGCTGCATTGCCTACCAGATATAGTTGGTCTTAAAATAATGTTCAAAAGGACAGCTCTTGTGGCACAGAAGGACAAATTCAGCTTCTAGCCCTCAGCAGTGCTGGTGGCTTGTGGGGTGGGTGTGAGTTATGACAGGCAACAACTGATAGGGAAAGCAAAGCAGGAGTCTGGAAGTGCCAAATGTGAAGCTCATTTGATACATAATTAATTCAAAGAGTGAATGAACAACTGGGGTGTTGATAGAGCATCTTCTGTGGGAACATTGAAACTGTGGTGATGTGGAGCTGTGCACTCATTGATACTGAGTGAACCTGAGGTGTTACTGTGCGCTGTCCCAAGCAAATGGATTTGTTTCAGCACTTCAGGCAGTAGATGTTCTGTGATCGTGTTCTGTTTGAACACTGTAAAACACAGAATAATGTGGTTGCTGATGTTACATCTTGATGCTCTCTGCTGGTAAATCTTGTGCTGAGTCTCAGTTCATGTGAGTGCATTGGCTTTGGGAAGAGTAAGTGGATGATTAAGTGCTTGGTGCCTTTGCAGCACCAACAGTTTGTATTGTTTCACATAAAATGTGGGTCTGTCTTGAAATAACTCATACTTTGTTGCTAATTAGTGGGAAACAGGTAGTGGGACATGTTAGTGCTGGATGGAAAGTGAGAGACAGAGAAGAAGAATTGTGATTCTGAGCACTTGACATTTTTATCTAGCATGGGGAAGGAAATCCCTTTATACCAGTAATCATAAAGCTGTGTATGTTTTGAGGGTGTATTCAAGTGATGTGATTATTCTAGGAATGTCTCATTTATTATGGCATGAAAACCTTTCTCCCTTCTAGCAGTAAGGTTTTATGTTCTATAGTGTCAGACAAAACACCACTACAGTTGTGTTATTTTAAGAATGGTGATAAAGCCAATGTATTTTTTACTACTACCCCCGAAAAAGATTTTATTTTCAAATGGAAAGATACTTTGTGTGTTAGAACCCCAGGAGGAGAAGACAGTAGAGGGTTATCTCTCCTAAAGCTTGTGCCTGGGCAGAGAAACATGAGTGAATGTGCTGGTGCTTACACTGAGTGTGAGAGTGGGAATGAGTGATGTCCATCGATCCCGTACTGTAACAACAGGCATCTCTCTTGCTGTATGAGCAGCACAGATCAACCTTACTCCAAAGCAGGGAAGCAAAAATCAGTAATTTTGGCATCACTTAAGAAAGCTTTTTGTTACTTCCTTAAAGCAATCTTCGTATTTTGTGTAACTGGTGTTAAAGCTGGAGAGCTGCTTTCCATTGCTTTCAGCACAGACTTAAAATGAAGGGTTATGAGCAGGGCTGCAACTTGTCTGTTGATTAATTAACATTGGATAATACCTTAAAAGCCCTGAAGGTTGTTCATGATCATCCACAACCTTCTGAAGGCCAGGCTGCTTTCTGTATTCCAGTGTTAAAGTACAGAGGGAAGGTCAGGGTGTCCCTGTGTGGAAGGTGAGGCAGCCTTGTCACAGAGCACACCTCCCACCACACATGCTCCATTGTGAAAAGTTTTAGATGTGCTTAACTCAAAGCTTCTGTAGCCCTGTGTGAATACACTGCTCTCCTTCTGAAAGCACTGTAGCCAGGAGCAGGTAAGGATAGGCCNCACGTGTTCTGTGAGTGACTTTCAGATACTTCTGCTTTAGGATTTTCTGCTGTGGGGCAGAATTCCCACTGATTTGTGAAGCTGGAGTTGTGATGGTACTCTGGAGATGGTTTCTTAACCGTGTTCTGTGAGACCAAAAGTTATCTGCTAAGAGGTGATCTAGACTGGTGCATTTCATTGATTTGTTGCTAAAAGTTAGAGAAGTGTTTTTCTATTTCTTTCCCCTCTTGCTGATAGAGTGATAGAGCTTGGGCTTCTTCTTGAGGGCCTTCTTGATGAGCTGCTACTTTGACTGAATGCCTCAGTTAAACCAGAGCAGATTCTCTGTAGTAACACTTGTTCTGCTGCTGCTTTTGAATTCCAGCTGATTTCTCTCTAAATTTGAGGTACCCTTTGAGAGAGCTGTATCATCATTTGCAGTCCAGAAAATTCAGAGTAACTTGTCACATGCCTGTGTGTCTGTTGAATCCTTGGTCAACCCTATTAGAATTAAAAGTCCTAATTGACTGCTGGAAGGCAATATTCTGTTTATTCATCATCCTTTGTACCTACTGGATAGTTCAAATAGTGCCTTCTGTAACATATTGTGCAATAGTGAGGTGGTTGATGAGTTGCACCATGAATTGCATTTTCCACACTCAGACACAGGAAGGATGTTTTTAGACAAAACCTGACTTGATGGGCACTTCCTCATATTACCTGAGTTCAGCAACTCTTAGATGTGCCAACAGTGCTTTTAAGTAAATCCTTCATTTTTCAGTATTTGAAAGATATCAGAGATCTCTTCTCTTACGGTAAAGCCCTTTCCGCCCCCTATTTCTTTTTTGAGCTGTTTTTATCTCTCTTAGGAAGATAACTCTCCTCATATTCTGGTAGCACAAGTGGATTTTCTGGATTACATCAGTTTCTGTTATTATGTCATGTACTTATCATAGAATCTCTCTATATTTCTCTCAAGCTCTCCCTACACAATCTAATTTCAAGTAATTGGAAGGAATGAGGAATTGTCAGAGCTGTGTCGTGGCAGCTTTTTTATGCTTCTTCTGTGGAACAATTTAGAAACTGCACCTGGCCAAGCCTAGCTCTTGAGGCATTAAGTGTTTTTTTTAGCATTTTCATGTCTGAATTCCAAATATCTGTTACTGAAATATTTACAGGTTTTTTGGAAGGCTTTCTACCTGAAGCACAGCTCCTTTGGACTGCCTTGAAAAACAAATCATGATGGAAACAGTGCACTGGTGTTTCTAATGCTGTTTTAGAATGGTACTGTGAAATTCTTTTAAAATGTCTCACATACACTGAAATACAACAGAAGAATTAATGCTTATTAAAAACATTTTTCTTTCCTGATAGTGAAGCACACAAGGTTTCCATTTAATACCCCACAAAATCAAAATAACAAGAAGACAAAAGTCTGCGTGAGATTTTTAAGTTGTTAAAATCAGTATGTAGATCCCCAGTGAAATAGGATTGTTCCTGTTCCACATCTTTTATTATGCAAAGTGATTCAAATAATTTTCTTCCATTTTTCTTCTCCATCTGCAAACCCGTGGTGGTGTGGTTTGTTTTGTTTTGTGGAGATTTTTTTTTGTTTGGTGGTTTTTGTGTTTTTTTTTTTTCTTTTCTTTTGTACTTGGCAGAATAACAATTTCTTTGAAATATGAAAGGGTGGGATTCACATTCATTGCTTTCATAAACAAGCTCTGTCTTGTCAGGCTTGGAGATGAGGGGACCTGTGTCTACTTCACCACCCTGTACTCCCAGAGAGTGGGACTATTCCCCTTAGGAGTAATGTGACGTGGGCACCTGGGGGCTGGTGGCCCAGTGTTGCTGTGTCTGGTAGTGGCTAATTTGGGTGATCAGTGGGGAAAACAGAACAGCAGCAGTTTGGTGCCTCATGGTGATAGTGAGGCAGAAATCCAACTGCAGTTGCACCACTTCTGGAGCCCTCAACACAAGGACATTGAGCTGTTGGAGCGGGTCCAGAGGAGGCCACGAAGATGGTCAAAGGGCTGGAGCAACTCCCCTGTGAAGACAGGCTGAAGGAGTTGGGGTTCTTCAGCCTGGAGAAGAGAAGGCTCAGGGGGGACCTCAGAGTAACTTATCAGTACCTGAGGGGGTCCTACAGAAAGGCAGGGGAAGGACTTTTTAATATGATATCGGATGGGAGGACCAGAAACAACGGATGTAAATTGGAAGGGGGTAGATTTAGACTTGACATAAGAAAGAAATTCTTTCCAGTGAGGGTGGTGAAACACTGGAAGAGGTTGCCCAGAGAGGTTGTGGATGCCCCCTCTCTGGAGGTGTTCAAGGCCAGGCTGGACAAGGCACTGAGCAGCCTGATCTAGTGGGAGGTGTCCCTGCCTATGGCAGGGGGGTTGGAACTCGATGATCTTGAAGGTCCCTTCCAACCCAAACTATTCTATGATTCTGTATTACAGAATCAAACCTATCCTAAAAAAAGAAGAGGGAGAAGCAGCTTGCAGCTGGGTGCAGTCAGTCTAGACATGGTGTGCACACTGAAAAGGGAGAAAAATACAGGTAATTAAATCTGTGTTAGCCAAGTGTTATGTCCCCATCATCACATCTGTGAGCTGATTGATCTCTTCAGTTGTCTGGGGAGCACATCAGTGTCTCTGCTCTGTTTGGTTTTCCTCTTCCTCTCTACTGCAACATGGCTTATTCTTCTATCTAAGCACTTTGTTGAAATAAAGACAGACTTTGTCATGACCAATGAAGCTTTTCTTGCTTGAAGAGCTGTGGGATAAAATGTCGTAAGTAGAGTCCCAGGATTTATTGTTGGTCCTTAAAAGTCTTCTTTCTGGGAGAATGCTTAGCGTGAGTATGCCCAGCCCCACCAAAAGCTCTGCTTGTTGGGAGCTTCTGCCCTGTGACTGCAATGCAGCCCCAGTTTCAAAATAAAGTGACCTGGTCTGGCTGTTCCTGCTCCAGCAGGGGGATGGGACTAGATCTCTCCAGGTCCCTTCTGATCCCTGACTTTCTGTAATCTCTGTGAAAGTGAAGTCCACTAAGTTCTTCCATTCAACTTGTGATGCCATGAAAAGTGCTGCTTTTGGTACTGACTTAATTTTTGTTTAGTTTAACAGAAACAATTAGTATCTTTACTAAACTATTGTGCCGAGTGTAGGAATAAACCAAAATAAATACAACTTGTGGTTATGGGGTTGTTGTTCTGTATATGTTCCTTGTTTACCAATTATCTCTTACCTCTAGGGTAATCAACTTTAAATATCCACCAATAATCTGAACATCAAATGGTACTTATCCTAGAAGCACACCCAAGTAATCTATGCACATACATTAGGAGTATGCCAGAGTGTTTACTTAGATTTTAATGTGATGTTCTGTATAATTTTCACATAGATTAGATGCTGCAGGAAGTTTGCCTGTGTTTTTCCTCTAAAAGCTACATTCAGTAATAATGGGTGGTATTTATAGCCGTTGTGGTGAATTAGAAAACTGATTGGGGGAACTACTTGATTGCAGCTCATTTAGCTGTCACACTTCTGCCAAATCTCTGGCTGGAATTTTACATGGAATTCTGTGTGTTTCGATGTGCCTCTGCCTGCTGGAGCATCTGAGGACAATGGCAATAGCCTGGGTGATGCAGGGGTTGGAGCAGTGTTTGCAGCACAACCAGCTCCCCTCAGCCACGGGTACTGCTGTGTGTGGAGGTGAACCTGCAGCCATGTGCTCAAAATCACAGAATATCAGGGATTGGAAGGGACCTCAAAAGATCATCTAATCCCATCCTCCTGCTGGAGCAGGAACACCCAGATCAGGTCACACAGGAAGGTGTCCAGGTGGGGTTTGAATGTCTCCAGAGAAGGAGACCCCACACCCTCTCTGGGCAGTCTGGGACACTCTTCTCTCACCCTCACAAAGTTTTTTTCTCCTATTTCTGGTGATCCTCCTGTGTTCCAGCTTGTACCCATTGCCCCAAGTCCTGTCATTGGAGGTCACTGAGAAGAATGGCCGTGTCCTTGTTTTAAGCATGTAAAAGAATGATGCTTGTTCCACTCTGGTGGCAGCAGGTAGTTCGGGGACACAGAGTACCATGTGGACCTTCTTGATCGTGGAACTCAGTCTTTAAGATCCTGAAATGTTTATGGATGTCCTTCCTCTTCTACTCTTCTTGTGCCATCAGTTGTGCTATTTTGACTGTTGTCTCATGGTGTGGCACAGACATTGATTGTTGAGGGAAGTATTGCTTGGAGGTTTTAGAGTATTGCTCAGTGTCTGCTGCCTTTGTGTAACACTCCTATGTGGATCTCAGACTGCAAAACACCCAGCTCTTTGGTCACCAGCAGTGATCACAGCTCCACACTGCAAGCAGCTGGTTGTTTAATGAGTAAGTAATCATAGTGATTGAAAGAAAAAAAAAATCTATTGATAATTGTTTGACTCTGGATCGATTGAGTTGTACAAAATTAACTAGAGTGACAATCCACTTCTTGCCTATTTGCCAGATAGCATTAAGTAGCAGATAAAGTCAATGCAAGATGAAATTGATGCTCTTGTCCAGAACACTGTAGGAATAGGAGGTGCCAGCTCTTGTTATTAAGCTCTTGATTACTGAAAAGGCCACACAAAAATTTCAGGAAGGAAAACAAAGTTGTGTTGAGAGTGGAGAGTGCTCATGGGGATCATGTGGTATCTCCCTGTTGTGACTGTGTGGTCACAATACATTAAATACAAGTGGTTGGGGTAGGAGGAGTGAAGGGTTACAGCAGTGACACATCCTCAGCTGGGGGAGAAAACTAAACAAAATAACCATTTTTAAAAATACTGTCATGGCTTTCATGAGAACAATGTGCCACAGTGGTTAATGGGTTGTTTTTTCATAGGATGAAGCCATAATGTATGTCAGTTTCTGTATATTTTTACAGGAACCACAATAAAACTAAAAAAACAGGGTCCCATCTTACCTATTTCTATGTGTACTTATAGAACTTACCTCAAAGAATTCTTACATGGGTTTGTTTTGGTTTTTTTTTTAGTCTCAGAACCTTAGTTTTTCTTCATAATATGTGAACATGTGCTGGGAAGCTGCAGGATCCGGTGCTGTCTGTGTTAGTCTGGCTCAGTGCTTCTGTTGCAGTTAATGAGGAGATAATGAGATTAAAATATCCTTTTCTTCAGAAAGAGGAGCTGTTAATAAAGTCTGCACTGCATTGCACTGACAATATAAAAGGGGTAGTTATGTCAACTCTGCTGGCTCTCATATCCCAACTGAAGCCATTTATGTGCTGTTATCGTGGGGGGGGTGTGCCTATGGATGTGTGAGAGCATATATATGGGCCCAGGTGTGAAATTTAGTTTATTAAACATCTCTGAATGTCATCCCATTGCAGTCTGAGTGGCTGGCTTCACTTACAAACCAAGTAATTTCACAGGCAGCTATGTTCTGACAGAAACCATTTTTTTTGGTGCCATGTGTATGTTGGCAAGTGGCTGTTTTCTCTCCCAAAAAAACCTGCCTTCAGAGGACCTTCTACTAATTTTGCAGGAGCAGTATTGCCTGTAGGGTTTTGATGTTGTCAAAACCTGAGTGATAGCTAAACTAAGTTGAGTTTTTATCTGATATATGAAGAGATGTGTGTGTTAGGTGGATGATATCCAGGAAAATAGGTGGAATGATGTGAATGAGTTTCTGTTAACCAGTTCCTACACAGGCAGAAAATCTTCCTGTGCTTATTATATATTAAACAAAAGAAACCCCAACAAAAAAATGCACCAAAACCTCCACACAGAAGAAGCAGTGCTAGTGTGGGCATGAGCAGTGTGTGGCTGCCAGCATGCATCAGGCTGCTTGTGCTGGCAGTGGGATGCTTGTGATGGGGACAGTGTGTGAATGTCACTTTGAAGCACATAACTAATGTAAAACTTACTATTCTTTAAGCTTGGAACTGCCAAATAAATCTGTGTATTTGTTTCATGAGAAGTCTGCCAAAAAACCCACAAAGGCAGCACACAAGGGTAGCCTACAGCAAGAGATTTATTTACTAAAAATTCACTTCAGAGTAAATGTAATGCGAGTTTTTTTACAAAATCAGGTCAATTTTTCTGTAGCTTACTCCTCTGGAAAGTAGGTTTTCACAGTCTGATCTCCAAAGCCATCTGATGTACTGCTGTCTGCAAAGTCTCCAGTATGGTTATTCCTGGCCTCCAATGGCATTAATTTTGTTTAGTTTTGGTGGAATACTTTTACTGAAGGTGATAAATTTTGGTTGTGTCACCTTGCTTGAAATTTCTTGAATAGAGGTTGAATTGGAGATGACCATCCTGCATTTTTCCTGTATCCTAGTTCCTGTTAGCTCCCTACCTGGTTGCTTTCTGTGTCTTTCACAGAGCTGCCCAGTGCACATCCCTTCTGGAAACTGAGCCAGAGCTCACCCACTAACTAACCAACTTCTCTTGGTTGAAACATTGAGTTTGTGCTTCCCTGCCTTAAGAATCTGGGATAAAGTATCATTAAACTTGGTCACTAACTTGCAGTGCAAACTTTAGAGCGTTTTTTGGTTAAGAATATTTGCACCCCTCTTTCAGTATCATCCTTTTGTTGCAGAAAACTTCTTTTATTACCCCCTTTTTAATGTAAAATTGTCTCTTAATTGATATAAAGTAACAGGATGGAATTTAAAACTTCTTAATAAAGTAAAAGCTGCATTTATTGCTCAGGTTACAATAAGGTGCTTCTCTAATGTTTTCCCAGTGTAACTGACTCATTCCTGTCTCCAGGTTGTCCCCACTGTCGTTTTGCCATCAGTCTGGTTCCCTTTATTCCCTGTCTGCCCCAGTCTCTAGAGTTTGCTGACTGGGTGGGACTGGTGTCACTGTCACTTTGTGTTGCTAAAGCTCATCCTACACTATTTCCGGTTGAGTCTTTGTGACAGATAATACACTCAGCCTCCTAAAAGGGTTGAAAATGAAACGACTGAATTCCAGCAGTTGTATTTTTTTTTTTGTCTGAAAAAGGCAAACTGTGCCAGGTTCTGACAGCCTTTAGTACTTTCTAAGTCAATCCGACAGCTGTGGAATAAAATGACTTTTAATGAGAAGTGATGACAGAATGTGGAGAAAGAAAAATGAGGAGTTAATCAGGAAAGTTCCTCATTTCCCTAATGGTCTCTTCTGTGGTGTCTTAGTCAAATGGTTTGAAATGGTCTTCAGAGGGAGGCAGTAATGGTGCTGTGTGTGGATATAGCTTTAATTAAAGGAAAGAAAGGCCTGGACAGCTTTCTCTTGCTACACTTCAGTATAGCCAAATGCTTTTACAAAGAAAATACTCCTTTAGCAACATTATGATGTTTCATTAGGGCTGTGAATCCATTGCTCAGAGTGGGGATTCTCTGCTGGGGACTTCCAGAAGCACCATCAGTTTGTGGGTCTGACTCAGGCCATGGGAGTGAAGCTGCTCACTCTGTGCTCTAGAGAGATCTGGGTAAAGGCAAACCAGAAAAAATGAAAAATGAAAAATACCTTTTTTTTCCTAAATGAAAAATTTTCAATGAAGAAATGAGAAAGTCTCTTTTGATACCAAACCCATCATTACTATGGATTTTTTTTTTCAAATTTCAAACTTGCGTAGGCAACTCTGAGAGAATAGTGGCAGATGAGACTCACAGATAATACACTCTCAGGCTCATGTATTTAATTGCAGCATTATGCAGTAGTAAAATCTGCAGCTGTAAGCAAGATGTGATCAGACCTTTTTGCTGAAAACAAGAAAAGGGTGGTGAAAAAAACCTCACAGCATCAACTTCCTGATGGATCTTCTTACATTTAAGTTTAAAAATTGTGGTTTTTTTCATTGGCTTTCTCTAGGTAAAAAGATAAAGCATCTCCTAATGATATAGATGCTTGTAGAGCTTGACAGTGTGGGAGGCAATCATGGAATCATAGAATAGTTTGGGTTGGAAGGGACTTTAAAGATCATGGAGTTCCACCTCCCCGCCATAGGCAGGGACACCTCCCACTACATCAGGCTGCTCAGTGCCTTGTCCAGCCTGGCCTTAAACACCTCCAGAGAGGGGGCATCCACAACCTCTCTGGAGGTTCCAGTGCTTCACCACTGTTCCAGTGCTTCACCACCCTCACTGGAAAGAATTTCTTTCTTATGTCAAGTCTAAATCTACCCCCTCCAATTTACATCCATTGTTTCTAGTCCTCCCATCCCATATCATATTAAAAAGTCTTTCCCCTGCCTCTCTGTAGGCCCCCCTCAGGTACTGAGAAGTTACTGATAAGTAATCTCATGGTGGCATGAGCTTTATTCTAGCCCCAAAGAGTAGCTGCTGTGGGATAGTCAGGAGGAAGAGTGATGCCTGAGACCAGTCCTACAGTGAGAGATGTAGCTGATAGCTGTAGTGTTGGAGGGGAGATGCTGTGTTTGGAAAAGCCAGTTGGTGGCAGAGATTGAAGGAAAAACCCAAGGTGCTGGTCACCTCTTGGGTCTGTGTTTCAATTATACTTAAGTGATGAGAGGGTGCTGGTCTTGCTGCTCTCCTACAGCTGTTGATTTATGTTGTCCCTCTAATATCAGCAGGTTGTCTGGCAGCACAGCAGCAGGACTCTATGCATATGCATAACAGCATTCATTTATCAAGTGACAGGGAGGCAGATAACTCTTGGAAGAAGGTTGTGTAGCAGCCATGCGTCTGTCCACTACCACTAACAGCATCCTCCTGGAAAATAAGATGCCTGGGAAGCCTCTAAATGTCTTTTAATTGATAACTAAAGCTTCTGCTCACTGTTGTGTCTGGATTTTATAAGTGTTTTATACATTAACTACACCTTTCCCCTCTGGATTTCCTGTTTATGAAAGCCATGCACATTATAAATACTTGAAGCATACTAGAGGTTGACCTAAGCAAGTACTGGTGCACTTTTATCCATAAAAAAACCTTACAATGTGAGCTAAGAATCTAATTTGTCGTTGGAAGTCTGGCAGTAATAAGGTTGTCTTGTTACATACATCAGAAATCTGTTTAAAATAGATCTGACTTGGCCATCACAGGTGACTGACTTTGATTAAAAAATGGTTTCAGAAATAAGGAGGTGAATGAGAAGCTCAAAGAGAGGGTAGGATTTGACTGTGGTCTCTGTAGAAAATGGGACAAAGTGAGATGAAGTTGAACCATCATGGTCAGTGCTCCTGGCTGAGGGGATGGGACATTTGTAATATGAACTGAGCTCTAATGCCCCATGTGCTGGATGTGTGTCCTGCCCTTAGTCCTTTCTCTGTACAAATGTGTGAACATTCCTCTCTCCTGTATTTGGCTGGGTACCTGGAGTCAGACTTGGGGGCTAGATGAAATCATTAATATGTGAATTAAAAAGTTCAGATTTTCTTTGAAGTGAAGCTGCAATCACAGCCTTACTTCTTGGAGCTATCATCTTTTTTTTAGCATCCTATGTTATTGGCTGACTGATGCTTTATTTATGTGCTGCTGCTCCCAGAGCTCGTCAGGAGTCAAGGGAAGGGGGGAATGAATGATGTTTTCTTTTCCCTAAATAGAAAAGGAGAAAGGGCTCGCTCCAGCACAGCTGACATATTTCCATCACCCTGTCTGGAATGCCTTTCTGTAGCTATAGTTTTATCTTCTGTTGCTTGAAGCCTGTGTTTCTCCTTCCCACCCTGGAAGTGTGTCAATGTGTATTGATAAACAATATGTTTAGGAAGCACAATATTAAAAGTGCAAACCTACAAACCAGATTGCTGGAATTTGGGTGGGAAATTCAAGAAAGAGATGGGATCTCTGAGTGTAAGGCTGAGATATGAGCCCTTCCCCCCACTGAAACCAAAAATGGAGTTTGAAATATTTTTCAAGTGGCACCAAACCCCAAGGCTTTGTTCCGTGTTGCAGTCATCATTCTTAGAGGTTAAAAGTTCAACTCTTTGAAGCAGAGGCAAAATTGAAGCCACCACTCGGAGCTAACAAATTAACCATAACAAAGCAAACTAATTAAAACCATGCCAACTAATGAATGGGTAGATGAAGATCATTGTATCATCACCACATCAGAACAAGTAGTTTATCATCTTTAAATATCACCCCTAAATTTGCATCTGCTTGTAATTTGATAATTAGCATGCCAAATTAAATGGAATACATTAACTTGCTATTTTTTTAATATCATTACACTGATAGTTTCCATCGTTCTTTTAAAATCACATTATCTTCCACTAAGTTAATGTAAGGAAATCTCTTTAGGCTACTCCAGAAATACCCAACCCATATGAAACTGTTACTGAAGTACCTGGCTCTCCAGGTGATGACTCTGGGACTTCATGTCATCCTGGTGCTTCTGGTTGGGTGGTGTTTGCCCACCCTGCACCCAAGAAAAGACCTGCTTTGTAGATGTTGAAATAATTATTATTCCTGACAGCAGTTTTAAAAATGAAATTTTTTCTTCCATTTGGCTTTTGGTGTGGATGGGGCTGTCTTGGTTTCCTTCTGCTTCGCTCAGCAACACCAAATAATCAAGGTTAAAAATAATGATGCTCTGCAGTCACCACTGTGCTTTAAGGAGACCTCTTGAGTCTTGGTAATTTGAAGGTGGAGGAAACCTTCCTGTGATTTCTATTTTAAGCCAGGGAGGTTTTGTGTGAACAAATGGTGCTGCCCATTGCACTGGAAACCAGAGCTGGTGAATAAAGTCAGACCTTAAGTTCTGGAGACAGTTTTTTCCTGGGTTTGTGGTGCACAGTTGAGGAGCTCCTTTGCTTTTCAGAAAGGAAGAAAAAAAAGGTTGACACAAGTCCATCTATTCAAGCAATGCATTAGAGCTCAATTAGGGATGGCAAGAAAATTATAATTTCCATTAGTGCCATCAGTAGGGGTGAACTGTCAGTGGAAACTTAGTGCTTTACCCAGTAGCTGCAACTGTTTGCAGTCAGCAAGAATTTAAAATTAAAAAAACCCAAAAAAATTCCATTTTTCTAGATGTCTTAAAGAAGCAACTTTTGTATTGGACTAAATACAAAATGGCAAACAAAAAGCCAGAAACAACTGCAAGTGGAAAACCCCAGACTGTTGATTTTTAAAAAAAGTTATTATTTTATGTATATAGTTTTCACCTTGATATTTGAGACAACTATAAAAGGAATTACTGCTTCACCTGCTCAGCTCCAGCATTCAAGAAGTGAAGATTAATATGGAAAAATTAAAACAGCCTCCAGAAGGGGTTACTCAGACTACATTTGCATATAACCAAATCAGTGGTATGTCGTGTATTCAGAGACGAAAGAAGTTCCTTAATAAGCATCTAAGAATAAAAAGTGTAGAATTGAGAGCTTGTGTTTCCATCCAAAACACATTTCAAGACATCTGTGTTCTCATCTGAGAATAATAATAGCTGTCAGCCAGACTGCTCATGGGCTGGAATCCTGCCTCCTGGGGGAGGAGGAGGAAGGAGCTGGGTAATGAAGTTCCCTTTTTTGATAGAACTCCTCAACATGGCATCAGTTTTCCAAATGTGGTATTTCCAGTCTTGGGGGTTTTTGCTAACAATACCTCCAAGTCCATCACAGCACACAAACTGCATGTTGTTTTCCATCTTTTTTGGAGGAGAAAGGGAAGAAAAAGTGGCCTGTTTGAGCAGCATTGAGCTAAGTGAAATCATACAGCTAATTAAAATGTCATAGAAACTTGGACATAAAGATCTCTATCCCAGAGAATTAAAAGAGAAAAGTTATTGGAGCTACTTCTGTTACTTCTTGTTTCTCTTGAACATTTAAATTGGAATGAAAGTTTGTGTTGTCACATCTTATAAACTGAATTGAGTAGGAGTTATAGTTGGGACAGACATTTCCAAGGATGAAGAAGCTGATCCTTGTGTTCTCTGTGTATCAGCTCACAAATAAAATGCTTCACAAACTGGGTCTAAACTGTTTTATTCTTTAAACCTGGAAATACACATCTGTTGTATTTTTTTTTCTTTGAAACTCCGTGCTCCTTTGTGCCAGGGAGTTAGCGTACTTTAGGATGGGAAGTCTCTCTGGGAGTTCATTCTCCCTTGTCTGCTCGTTGGAAGCAAGAATGAGCTTGCTGACAGATGTTTGCCTAAATTTGCTCTTATGGAAGAGATTTGCAGACTCCCTGGGTGCCTTGCACTAGGACTGTGCAGACATTGGGAACAGGGAGTTTTGATGAACTCCAGCCTCAATGATCTCTGCTGCAAATGGCACCTACTCCTACCTCTTCTTTCTCAAGAGTCAGGAGTGGGGTGAATTTTCTCTTCATAATAACCTTAATATGGCAGAAGACTTAGGTACCATAATTGCTGCAAGGTTTTGTTTGTTTTTCAAGACACAAATTGATTTTCTCAGGAGTTGCTTTTCTCTGAACCTTTCTCATTAAGCCTTGTCATCTTTTCTAGTGCAGTGCCCTGATCCTGGCTGTGGATGAAGGGTTGTGAGTATGGAATGGATATGGCAGTTGTGCTGCCAGTTTGCCCAGTTCCCACTGGTACTTGCCAGAGTGTGATGTTGCTTTCTGCAGCATTACACACAGTGAATTTGCTGCTCATGGACAGCCTGTGTGTCTCTTCACTATGAATTCCCTAGTGTGCAGTTCCACTTCTGATGTAATTTGTCCCCTGAAGATTATTGCCTTGTCTGGATGAGCGTTTTTGACTTTTCTTCCAAGATAGCTTCAAATTTTGATCTTGTTCTCCAGAGTTATTTTTACCCTTTTCATCATCATCTTCTGCATATTTTTGTAAGTCTACTCTATAATTCATCTTCTAAATCATTAGTGAGGATATTAAAGAACACAGGACTTATCTCTCCAGAACTGCACTTGAAATGTCCTTCATGTTAAAAGAGACCCTTTTAAAAGCTCCTCATGTGCCTTTTACCTAATTGCAAAGCTTAGTTCACTTTTTATGTTATTGGTCGAGGCCTCAGTGAAGACTTTCCATATTTATGCCCCGATCTCGTTACTCTTTCAGACGTGGAAATTAGGTTGATTTGCCATGATTTGTACTTGACAAATTCATGCTGACTGTTTGCTCTCCATTTATTATCCCCTAGGTGCCCATAAATTGGTTGCTAATCTGTTCTGGTGACTTTTCTGGGCAGCCAAGTGAAGTTCTTTGATTCTTCAGGTCCTTCTTTCTATCATTTCAAAGGCAGTCCTAGATTTGTTTTTCTCTAATCCTTAGGGGACATCCTGAGTCCTCTTGTTGGTTTGAGGTTTAGTTCTGCTAGTTCCTAAGATAATGAAAAGTAATTCTTACCTTGCCTTGCTGATTTTAATAATTTTAATAATATGTTATTTAGATTTTTTTTCTCCTGCTTTTTTGATGAGCTCCTAAACCTTGACTAGCTGTCCTAAGTACCTGGTCATGTCTGATCTTTGTGAAGAATGATACTAAGCAGCTCTGAGTGTTATTTATCTTCCCCATTAAGCTGTCATGGATGCTTTCCTTTGTTGCCACTTCTGCAGTACTTAAGATGCTGTCATTTTGCATTTTACATCTCTTGCAACTTGTGATATATTTTGTACCTTAGACTTCTGGGTCTGTGCCTTTGTGTTTGTGCCAAGGATGGGGAGAACATCCCCACTGGAGATGTCCTGCTGCTTCCCACCCCTCCACTGATTCCTTGCCCCTTCTGAAGGGTAACTCCGTTGTCCAGATACCAACAGCAATCTGTTTGGTTTTATCATTTGGGTTTTTGGCAGGTTCTTTTCCCCTCACATTGATAAGCTGATTAATCCATCCTGCAGCTGCACCATCACCAGATCCAAGGCAGGAAGGGAGCAGGAGCTGATGGTGAGTGGTGGAGGGAGGAACAGATGGCCCTGTTTGGTGGCAGCCCCCACTTGGACTGAATGGAACAAGAGGAAGCATTCAGTCACTCACTCATGTGTCTTGGGTTTGTTTTGTTTCAGAGGAGTTTATTTTTAGGTCCTTGTGTAGCTGTCCTAGTATTGATATTGAGATTTCTTTTCTTGAATTGGAATTGTTTGGCTTCTCCTTTGTACTGTGTCTTCCAGGAATTACCAGCTGTCGTGTAATCCTCAACTTGCTTCCAGTGTCCCCAGAGTCTTCCAAAGTCTGAAGTGTTAGGGTTTTTGACCTCTAAAGCTTAATAATAGAGATAAAAAATACTTCTCTTGATGGAAAATTTTGCTGAAACCTTGACAATTAGACCATCAACTACTGCTCTCCTTTTCAGGAGGCTCCTGGAGATGTGAGATTTATCTTCACCTTATAAAAATTATGTTGACTCTTCATCTGCTGTAGTTATTCACTTCCTCCCAGTTTGGACTTGCTTCCCATGCACTTTTTTTCACACACTGGCCTCTTGTTATCACCTACCCATGGGAACATCCACAGAACAGTTGAAAATGAGTGGTTTAATTCCTGGTTCATAATCCAGCTTTTTTATCTCTCAATTCTTTTACAATCCCTGGTGAATGGCATCTGGCCCTACTCCCTTGTTACTCCTGCAGTCTGTTTACTCTCTAAGTTTCTATTTGTAGGGTATTTTTTTGTAGAGCATTTCTCACACTTACTCCCCCTAATCCTAGAGGGATTCCAACACTGGCAGCCTTTTCACACCCCAGGTAGGCAGTTCTACCTGTTTACTTTTACTTGGGAAAGCTGTCAAAGAGGTTTAAGGCTATAAGGAAGAATAACATAATGGATCATTCCAGTGTTGTTTTGAGAGTATAATTTTTTGGAAGGGCTTCGAATTTACTTTTAAAAGAAGGTTTCAAACATTGGATGTTTTGAAGGTGTACAAATTTAGAAATTACTAATGAGACATCTGCATCCTTTTTTCACCACTACAAAAATCCAGCCAAACAAAAACCCAGACACTGAAAAGCTTTTGGCAAGTAGTGAAATAGAATTTGTCAGGAACAGTGTGTGTTTGCAGAAGGAGGTTTTGAGCATTGATTAGGTTTACCAGGAGGTGTTTGTCCCCATGAAAACTTTTGGTCTCAGCTCCAAAGAGTTGTTGTAATCACTAGCTTTAATGGTCAGCCCAATGATATAAGGGCTGTGCAGCAGTGACATTTATGCTCCAGCAGTACAGTGAGCTGCTACACCACTTTCTTTGAATTTTTATGTGTTTGACATTGGCTTTAAGGAGTACATGGCAAGAAAATAAATTATTTAAAGACAGAGATGTTATCTGCAATCCAATCCTTTGCCTTTTTGCACGATCAGAGCAATGCTTGAATTGCAGAGATGTCTTTCACAATTAAATCTTTCTTTCCTACCACATCCTTTGTGCTTTAGTTTGATTTTTTTTTTTTAACTGCATAATTGAGGAACCAACAAACTTTGAGAACAATAGTTTTACTGTGTTGGCCATTGTGGAGGAAGTTGCTGTGAGGAGACACTTCTTTTAATGTTGATGTAAAGTGTTGTCACAAAAACCTTCTTGCCAGCACTTCTGGAACTGCAGGGTAAAATCTATTCAGTTTTCTAGTTTTCTTCATTTATTGTTTGTGTTTTGAAGTTTAGAAGAGAACATTCTGACTAAAGAAGGGGAAAAAAATGCACAAACATGCAAAAATAAAATTTCTTTTACTCAGTTTTCAGTCACAGCGATATCTCTGATGGGCAAATTTGAATTGCAGCTCTGGCATGTAAAATAACTAAAAACCCTGCTTTTTTTCTCTCTACCCTCATTTGGTACCTATATTAGTAACCATCACACAGTACTTATATTGCAAATGATCTTGAAAGAGAACATGACTCCAAAAGGAATAAGAAGGTGTTGTGATAGCTCAGACCTGGCCATAAGTTCAAAAGGGAAACTGCCAATAAATAGAAACCAATCCCTGATACAAATATGTTTGGAATGTGAGCACAGAATGCCTCCTTATTAACATAAAATCAGAAATAAAAGCAGAAAGAGCAGGCTGTAACCATACACTGAATGAAAACGCTAACTTGCCAAACAGGTGCCATAACTGAAATTGGGAGTAAGTTCTATGCATCCCCAGAGTCCAAAAATGTGCCAGCAGAAAGGAAACAGCCTCTTAAATTGAAAGAGGAGATTTTTCTCCACTGCAATAGCAAATGGCTTCCTCAGTCTGTGGGCTTTGTAATGTATTTCAAATTGAGTGGGATAGGGAGGAATGTAGTGGGTAACATGTTCAGTCCAGAATGCACTAAGTGTCAGGAAGGTGGTTTTATGGACTTGTTCCCAAAAGCTTTTGCTGAAGCCAGGTGAGAGTAAATGAATCTCTTGAGCTCTGCACTGGCCCCAAATCCCATCTCTCAAAGGTTGGTGACAGCTACAGGGGAAGGGCAGGAGAGACCACAGGCTGGATTTTCATCAGCTCGTGCAAAAAGATACCTGAAAATTATTGAAGCAGGAGATGGGGAAAGGATGGAGGCTGTCAGTGTTTTGTGGTGGAATAGTGACCACTCTTGGCTCAGGAGACACAACAGGCTGCCGTGAAGGGAGGGCAGCTGCTGGGCTGGATGGAGGAGTTGGCCTTGGGAAGGGAGAGTGGAGTGTTTTGGCTCATTGCAGAGTGCTGTGCAATGACATGGAGGTGAGGACTAGTGGGTAGTTTACTCTGAGGAGAGCCATGAAAGTTCTTGGCACTCTGGTGTTTCTTTAATTAGGCTGAAAGGCTGTTTGGCAGCTCCCTGATTTGGATGAATGCATTTTGGAGAATTGTAATTTAAGCTGCTGAAGCATTTGGATGTAATTTTTTCAAAATAAATCTCAGTTTGCGGTTTTCCAAACCTGCTTTTGTTTTGAAGGATCCATATTATTGTCCAGAGGTAGCAATGCAGCTTATCAAATGGACACACAGAGAAAAAGCTCACTTTGGGAAAGCTTGTAAAACCTGATTAAATTTTCATCAACAGCTCTGCTGTAGAAGCCAAATACAAACTCTCTCCTTCCTGGTAATTCTCACAGATGCCTTTGCTGGATTTCCCTGCTCTTGCTGGCACTTCCATACTGACTTCTAGCCCTCCAAAATAAATTTTGGTTACTGAGATATTCTGAATGGTCTCTGTTGAGTCTTCAGTCAGCATAAAGCTTTCATGCCTATGTACACTACACCTCCTGGGATTTTTATCATCCCAGCCATTATGCTGCATTAAAAAATAGATGTCCTGTTCTTTGTTAAATATGTAAAAAAATTGTTTATGTGTAGTCATATACTATAAATAATTACTTCTGTGGAAGATTTCTTTCAAGTGTGTTTCAGAACATGTTTTCTAAACTGATGTCTATCAGAAGGAAACTTCTGCACTATTGTTGGTCTCTTGTGCAAGTAATTTTTCCATCTGTTTTACTGGTTACCTGCCCTTGAATAGTGCTTGGTGGCCTTTCCTTAGGGTTTGGAGACAGAGATGTTTAAAGCTTATTATTGTTACTTGTTATTTTGGCTTTTATGAGTCACAGTGGTAACCCTTATGGATCTTTTTCATAAATCATGGTCCTTATATATGAAGCACTGCAGAAACCAATATGTATCAAATGTTCCTGCAAACTCAGCAGGTTTTATTAGTTTGTTTTGAATTTCCCTTTTTTATTAAATTCACAGTATGTGCACGTACATAGTGGAGCATCATGGAGGGGGAAAACAGCTACTTTACTCCTGAATTGTTTGGAAAAGAACAGTGATCAAGAAATTCAAGGGTTTCTTCCTCCTTTTTACTTCCTTTTGAATGTTTTGAGGCTTTTTTTGTTGGTAGGGAAGGGGGAGACATTTCAGTCAGCTAAATGAAAGTGATCCATTTCTAGCTTTAGGATTTAATAATACTTTTCTGTCTATTGTATGATTTCCAGTAGTTAATATTTCTTTTCACCTTCCACAGCAGGAGGCTGCTTAGAATAGGACAAGGTGGTGACTTTGGGATAAAATCTCCTGACTGACAGTTTATGGCCCCTACTTTTAGAGCCCAGTGTTTCCCAGCTATGGTTTGGCATCTTCAAGTAACAAGCTTTGTATTTGTGTAAATAAATACATGTCTGAGTTCAATATATCAGTTAAGGAATCAGTAGCTTTTCTGTAAAGACTAATTTCTAGATTCTCTTGATGCTCCTTTACTGATGCTGAGAAGCTGTACAGGCTGAGGGTGACCCATCTGATTATATGGAAGAAACAAAGACTTTTTCATTTGAAAAAGAAGTTTGATTTAAGAGCTGAAAAGGGAGATAATTTGTTTTGACTGGAGAAGAAAAGTCTTGCCTGCTGCTCACTGTCACTAGAGTGACATGCTTCCCTTTATACTAAGTTGTGCAGATACTCTACCCTGTGGTTTTCTCCTGAATCCTCAGTTCCGTGTCATGGGTTATGTGACATGAAAGTTTGGACTAGAAAAGCTTCAGAAGAATCTTAAGCTGAGCAGTCAGGTAATTGCTGAGGCATAAAAATCTGATTTAATTTTGTCCAACTTCTGATGTGTTTTTTTATGTATAATTGATGCAACCTGACAGATAATAATGGGAGTTGGTTGGAATCTGAACCCAGAAAAGGGCAATTTTGTAAGATTGGCAGAACACAGCATTCAAATGCACTCTTTTGAGATGTAAAGATTCAATTTCAAATCTGTATACAGTATCCATCTCAGACTTCAAAAGGACTCAAGCTCACTCACTTCATAACAAAATTGATGCAATAAGATGTTTTTTATCCAATTTCTTTTCCCTGTGGTCTTTCTGCTTTCCTTCCCTCATACGTTCCCACTTTAGTTTATCTGTGGCAATAAGGCTTATGTGATCGTCCAGTCTCTTGTGTGAGCTTATCTCTTTTCATTTCTGTCCCTCACACTAAAAGGTTTTGAATGCCTTGAACATTTCCAACCAGAACTGACAGAAAAGGTAGAAATTTCCAAAATTGATTTACTGAGTTTTATGAGAAAAGGCATCTGGGTAAAGAATGATACTATTAGAGTTGTGGCTGATTTTAGCATTCAATCCTTGATCTTCTTTTACACTCTGCAGCTGGTTTAGTGTCAAGTAATTGTCAGATTTTCTACTAAATGCACAGAGTCAGTTCTTGGGAACTGTTTCTGTAGCCAGAGGTGTGGGGATGAGTTTGGTGACCCCAAGTTTGATGCTCTTTCTACAGGAGACAGTTCAGAGGGTGGGGGAAAATGGTCCTGTGGTACCACTGTTTTACATCCCATCAGTCTCTGCTTGCTAGTTCCCTTTGCTCATAAGTACAAACATTGAAATAAAAGATTTATGCTTTTTCCCTTAAGCTTAATTAACTTAGCAGGGGATTACAAGTGTCTCTCCCTCCCTTGCCACAGTGCTGCAAAATCTGCTCTTCACTGGGGAGGAGGCAGGCTGAGGATGTGTGCCTGATGGTATGGATCCCAAAGGCAACCTTAACAAGTGTAATTTATTTTTTTGGCCAGTAGAAGTTCTGCGTTTTAACTGCTGTGTTAAAACACATGTAAATATTTCCACAGGATATGGAGTTAATTCCAACTTCACAGCTCATAAATGAGCAGCCATGAAAGCCCCTGTAGCTGTACCCACTGCAATTGCCTCCAGGAGCTGATGGGATGTTTCTTCCTAAGGGTTTTTCCCAGGAAGAGGTTTTGCTTTGATTGTGGTGGAGGAGATGGGATTTTCATCTCCACCATTACCCCAACAGCCATTCCTTCAGCATGTGTGGGGAGGATCCTGTCTTGTGAAAGTATCGTGGCTTTTCAAGCATTGATGCTTTCAAAGGCAATAAAGTACATCTCTGCCCTTTATGATCTGTTGGACATCTGTTAGTCCTCAACAATTTTGATTGCTGGATGCTTGCTTTTAGCTATTTTTATAGGCAAATAGTATTTTTCACACTTCTGCCCAGAGGAATTAATGCTACACAATTTTCATCATTAGGTGTCTGGTTTTATTAGATGATTTTGCTTTTTATGCTGCTGAAAATTTCCATTTACTGCATCTGTGGATGTTGACACAAAGATTGGAAAAAATCATTCCAGTATATCAGAAAACTGGAGTTATTTTCTTTTAATAAGTGACAGAACAATCCCATCAGACCATTTAGCCAGAAGGAGTTTCAGAAAGCAGCAGGTAGTGAGTGACAAGTCTGCTTCTGAAGTAGCCTTTAACCTTTTTTATCTGAGGAATCACTTAGGGCATTTAGGGTCATGCTTTTATATAGTAATACATTTTATTCTCTGAATTTAAGAATGTGGTAACTTGATAGAAAATTCAGATGTTATTGCTCTTCTATTGCTTGCTCCCAGCCTTGCTAAAGTCTAAAGTCTTTGGTGTTTTTGATGCAGTGGGTTTTCTTTTGATTGGTTTGGTGGTTGGTCCAGTTTAGTCAATTTTTTAAAATGCCTGTAGCCTTGCCTTCTCTTTATCTATCTATCTGTTTCTCTATCTTCTATCTAACCAGCTTCCCTGGAGCCTGCTGTTGTAGATCCATGATGTGATGGTGGATCTGATAGTTTATCTATTGCCTTATCCATCTGGGTTCTCATTGATTTCAACGTGAGATTTTCCTGTGGACAAACCCAATGCTAAAATTCCCAGCACTTCACTAGTCAATGAAAGCAAAAAAGCAGATTTCTTTTTCTTGTGCTGTTACTCTCTGGTATCCTGTGGCATTGTATATCACAAGCTGTTGTTTCACATCACTGGAGTCCTTGATAATTCCTTTTAGTCTCTTTGCAGTAAGAGAGGCAAGTTCAATATTTCCTTGCTGTGTGCAGTCTTTCAGATTTTTTTTTGAGGTGTCTGAAGTTCCTGCCCATGAGAAATTTCCCCCCCAGGCAACAATAAGTAACTATCAGTATTGCTTGCTATTAATGCTGTCGTGCAAAAGCTCAGCTTGGTGCTGCTGTGATTTAGTCACATCCTTGTGTGTGGAAGCCCAGTCCTTTAGGCCTGATGCACTTGAAGGTAGTTCTTCAAACACAGTCTGTGCCTTCAGAAGTGAAGGAAGCTGTTTAAAATGGTGTGTCCTTCAGATGTCAGTAAAAGCTCTATTTTGTTGGTGCATGGGGGCATAACCACTCCCCAAACACTGTGGGGAAAGCCAGCAGTGTCCTGGAAGTTTATTCAGAAATCTGGAATTCCATGGATGTAAATTGGAAGAGGGGAGATTCAGGCTAGATATAAGAAAGAAATTCTTTATGGTGAGGGTAGTGAAACACTGGGACAGGTTGCCCAGAGAGGCTGTGGATGCCCCCTCAATCCCTGGAGGTGTTTAAGGCCAGGCTGGGTGAGGCATTGAGCAACCTGGTGTAGTGGGAGGTGTCCTTGCCCATGGCAGTGGGGTTGAAACTAGATGATCTTGAAGGTCCCTTCCAACCCAAACCATCCTATGATTCCATCTAGCTGTAGTGGGACCTGTGAAGTGCTGGCCANAAACCATCCTATGATTCCATCTAGCTGTAGTGCTGTGAAGTGCTGGCCGAATAAACATTATAATCTTGACATTGAAACTGAGCTCTGAAGTTCTCCACAGCTGTGAGGCTGCTTTCTTGTATTTTTTCTTGCCATTTTGCTTCAAACTTTTTAGAAATTTGAACAGGAATAATGAATTTTAACAACTCTGGATGTAAGTGTTTGGATTAGGGAGAGTCTGTGTGCATTTCTCCAGTACAAATTGGTGGAGTTTCTCACAAGAGCCTTAACTTGGGTTGCTCTGAGATGGTGATTCTTCATCTCCATTACCCTGAATAACCTGACACTGTGTGGTCATTTTGGGGTACACTGAGCAGCCCCCTTTGATATGAGAAGTGATTCCTTTTTCCCAGACTCTTGGTGACATCTGAGAATTAAAAACTTTAGACAACTCATTTGAAAAACTAAGAAAAATATATTCTTGGCCATGGAGAGTTGCTTTCTTTCCAGAGAACTGAGCCATGTTTTGAAGTGAACACTTGGACTAATAATGAATTTAGATGTGACTTGTGTGGCTATTGTAGTAATTTACTTTCCATCAAAGGCATTTCAACCACGCTGTCATAAGGAAAAGTCTGAAGCAAAGAAATGGTACAATTAGCAGTTAATTTAAAGTAACTAAAGTGTATTAGACCCAGTCAAATCAACTGTTTTATTTTTGTTCCTTGTTGTTTGTAATCTCATAAGCATGAGTCATTTAAAAGCCAATCTGGCTGGGTACAGGGCGTGCTGGTTTGTAGAGCTTGCTCCTTGCCAGCAGGAGTGTTTCCTCGTTAATGTTTCGCATCTGTTCTTTGTAATTCAGTGATTATGTGCAAGCCTCTGTGTCCTCTGTGTTTATTGTAAAAGGACAATGAGAAGCTTCATTTACGTGAGATTGAATCGATGTGTGTGATTTATTAAAGTTTGGGTGTCTTGGATGGCTGCTTTGCTGCTCTCTGTAAATGGGTATTTTTAGCAGGAGGTGAAAATATGGCTGGCTGGAGAAAATCAGTAATCTGCAGTTGCAATCAGCTGAATGTTTCAGAATTGAGCAGGCAAATGTATGCCAGAGACTTATATTGCTTTCTTATCAGTCATGCTCAGGCTCCTTGAAAGTAAGGCTGATGTGTTTTTGTTTTAGTGAGCATCCAGAGAACAAGTTTTCATTCTGTGAGTATCCACATTCACACACGTTCAGGGTGTGCATGTACAAACAAGCATATTTGCTATTCAATACAAATCCTACTTATCTTGATATTATGGGCCATTCAGATATGTGTATGGGTGTCATTCAGGTGAGTGATTGCACAGAATAATAGGCAATATGAAATGGCAAATGACCAGAATGAGCTCAGTTCGGATGTGAAAATAAATGATTTATCTATTTTATAAATGCTCTAATGCCTTCTCTGGCACTGAGGTGCTCACATACACCAAAGGGCAAACACATTCAGATAACTTAATAATTACAAACGGTTTGACGGGAGCACATGGGAGCTCTGGGGTTACAGGAGGAGGTTTCTTATTTATAGAAGAGTAGAACTGAGAAAAATAAATTTGGTTGTGGAGATGATACTTAGCAATTGAAATACAACCCAAGGCTGGAGCCTGACTCTGATCTCTGCCAGAGCAATCTGTGTAACCTTCAGCAAATTAATTAAACCTCTAGACTTGGGTGAGCCAAGAATTTAGATGCTGGGCTTCCTCCTGAAGGGAGGAACCTGCATCCCCAGATGTGTCCTCAGGACTTATTCTTTTTCACATGCTTGTTGGGTTTATTAGGTGTATTTACCATCCTCTTGGTGCTGTGCTGAGTGCAGATGTTCTGGCCCAATGACTCCTGATGTGAGAAGGGAGTTATTTTGGTTGATAAAAGGGATGAGGGGATAATGGCAATCCCAAAGGAAGGTAGACTGCTTTTGGGTGAAGATAGGAGTAAGGCTGAGGGGTATTTTGGGAGCAGCAATCAAATAGAGCTGTTGCCAGCAATTAAAAAGCAGAGCTCAGGCTTGTGGGAGCATCAGTGTGGAGCACTTCTGTGTCCACAGAGAGCTGACAAACCAGTGCTTGAGGCTGACCAAGGAAAGCTACAAAGCAGACTGTGATCTTAACTTTTTTTTTTTTTCCTCCTGCCATTCCCAAGGTTTATGGACTCACAACTCACACTGAATGCTGAACTTCCTCACAACCATTTGAAACTCAAGATGGAGGGCTCTTCTCTCCTGCTTGTGGGTGCTGCTCCATTTTTTTTGGTGCCTTTCTATCATTTTTATGGCAATTCTCTTGAAAAGCAGATACCCGTGTGGCAGTAGGAGTTTAGAGCAAGTGTGCAATAAAACTTTCTCAGAAAACTCACAGTCAGGGAGCCAGAGGTACAGTCAAAAGGTCTTTCTCCCAAGCAACTTTTAAAGTCTCCTTTTAGACCTGTGTAACCTTTTTGATATCCACAATATCTTGAAGCAAAGTTCCCCAGCCTAATTTCAGGAAAGCCCACTGACAGTGAGCAATGAGTTGAGCACCCTTTGCATCTCTTTCTGGATTTGATAAACTTCTGTCATCCCTCTTCTCAGTCATCTCTCTCATGACTCTCTCAGCCCCTTTTGTCTCTGTCATGTCCTTTTTGAGGGAGGGGAAAGACGATTAGGTACAAGAAGTACACATGAGTATTACGCAGAAGCATGTTTTTCTGTTCTCTAGTTATTTTAGTTTTCGTTTTACTGTCAAGGAATCCAAGCCAGTATTGTCATGGCAGCCCCATGTTCTCTTTCCTCCATATTAATGTTCATCACAGTGTCCATCATTGTGAGTGTAAAGCCAGGTTGTTTCTTCCCCAGGTATCTAACTCTGCATTTATCCTGTTCCATTCCATCTATCACTTTGATTGCTTGGACAGGAAACACGGAAGGTCCATCTGCAGGTCTTCACAGGTGGTCCTTCTCTTCACTGTCTTAGTGCCATCCACAGAATGTCACCTTCCTGGTCACTCTCTTTGCACTCTAATTAGGAGTGTGTGGAGCAGCACATCTACTCGCTGGGCTCTCTGCAGGACTGCCCAAGTGAGCTGTGCCCTTTGGAAACTTTGACCATTAAGTCCTTCTATTTTTGATCTTTATAAGCAAGTATTTGTCCATGCAGAGGCTTTATATTTTCTCCAGTATTTTTTTTTGTTTCCATAAATGGAGCCTTTGTTGACTTTTGCAGAGGGGCTTGGATGGAGAGCTGCTGAGAACTGCCTTCTCCTAAGAATATAGCTCTAATGATTGATGTAGGATCTGTTTTTATTTAGTGATTAAGTCTTCCTTTAAAATATCATCTATTCTAGGACTGTAATGGCTTCTGGTTTGTTGTGTTTTTAAACTCTAGTGTCTTGATTTCATAATGGTTTCAGGTTTTATGATTATAATAAAAGGGCCTTGTAAAATGATTTTTCTCTAATCCACATTTCAACCTATAAGAGGGGCTGTTGACATAATCCCCTGTTAGCTACTGTGGTCCCATATGAAAGAGATTTAATTTTATTTCTTATCCAAGTCATTACATTACATATAAGGTGCTTGTATTTCTTCTATTCATGATATTTTTTTTTTCTACTTAAACTGACATTTAGATTCAAAGAATAAATTTACTTGGCTATTTCTCAATATCCTATGAGAGCTACATCAAGGATCACATTTGAAGTACTGACATTTCCAGCAACAATAACTGTATTGTAAAGCAACTGGATACGATGACAAAATCAAATTTTGTTAGGAAAATATGGATAAAAATTATTTGCAATAAAAGCAAGGAGGAGGGGAGGGGGACTAGAAAAGTGCTGTCAATCTCACCTACTCAGAAGCTGTATGAAATCTGGCATTTCTCTGTGGAATTGATTCATTTGGAGTTAATGCTGGAGAAATGCCAGAAAATTATTTGAAATCTCTTTTTGAATCTGAAATGTGGAGGCACCAGGCAGAGGATTCCCTGAAGAGGGTGAGCAGAGAAGTGATGTCTGTGCAGCAGACGGAGAAATCATCTTTCTGAGCACTGGTACATTTTTAGATCCTTCCAGCCTGGTGAATAGACTCAGTGTAGACTATATTAATTGCTGGTACATCAGTATTGATGAAGAAACCTATACCATGGCAGAGAGAAGCTTCAATCTGTAGTTGGTAGAAATGAATTATGTTAATTAAGAAAATCAAGTATGCAGATTTGGCTCACTTCTAAAGAAAAATAGCTTGTTTGGTATTTTTCTGTTAATGAAGAATTTTGCATTAAGATGAAAAAAGACTTGGCGTGAAGCTGAGGTACCAGTAATGAGATGCAGGCAGTGCTCTGGGAGGAAGATTTCTTGCCAGAACATACCCTTGAAGATGAGAACAAATAGGAGACAGAAGAACTGAGTCAGAAAATTTTGCTCCTTGAAAATGTTTCTTTTTTTTTGTGTGGCTGCTGCTTTGTATTTGGCCTTGGAGATCTCATTACCCAGGTTCTCCTTTTGATCCTATGCCTGTTCCATCTTCACAGCCTCATTGCCAGTGGTCCTGTCACATCAGTGGGAGGCAGGTTTCACTTTTAAACTTTGAATGATGTTTCATCATGAGCTTTTGGACCTTTAGACTTCATAGGTTGCCCTTGGTCTTTTCTCTCCTGCCCAAATTCCTCCATACATCTTGCTCTAGGGTGAGGGTTTGAGGCCTTTTCTAACCTTTTCCTTGTGAACCTAAACTTCTGCTCTTAGAGGTGGAGAAGAAAAGATGGGTGAGAAGTGAAAGTCTGGTGGGTGAGAATAGGCAAGAAACAAACCTCTGTTTCTCCTAATACCTTCCTCCTTGTTTGCTTTTGTCTTTTTATAGCTAGTTTTAATAAGGCAGTTTGGTATTTCTGCAGTTTGGGAGTCATAACTGACATGGTCTTTTTAATTTTTTGGTGGATTTTCCTCTCACCCTGCTTTTCTCCCCCAGTCCTTGACATATTTCTGAGAGTTCTTGCTCACCTCAGAAGTTTTTATTAATGTTAGCACAGCTGACTGGTGGAAGGCTGCCAGCGATGTGAAGGCTAAATGTCACTTGTCTGGAGAAAAGGTTCTGTGCAGTTTGTGGTGGTTTTTCTTTGTCACTGCACTGATATCCAGAGGAGGATTTGGGGGAATATTTTTGATGAGGAGTGAGTCTTGGAGAGTCAGCCCTTTTTTTAGGAGAGAATCTTTCCCTTGGAAGTGTAAAACATTTGACACTGAGGTGATACATGCCTGGATGTGTACGTGTGTGTCTTGTACAAAGGCAATTGTCAAACAGTATTTTAAAGTTAGGAATTAAAGCACTCAGTTCAGGATGTTCTGGTACTTTTATTCTTCCCCTTTGGTATTAAACCTTCTGGAACAAAGAAAGGTGATTCTAGATGTTTTCACAATAAATATGTACATCAGAGGTGAATTAAAATTGCACAAGTAGCTGTGAATCTGTTGCCTCCATTATCTTGTCTGTGAGACATGACTTACAAATGTTCTTTTGCTGTGTCTTTTTGTGTGTACTCTTGTCACGTCCTGCGCGGGCCCAGCCGGTGAGGGAAACCACAAGCCACACAATATGAGTGATAAAGAAGCTTCCGTTTATTAGCCCAAATAGCTCACTTATATAGAAGGTTACAGTTTACATTAACTATGCTTATCCATTGGTCAGTGTCTATGAACTAGCTCTTTCCCATCACCTTCATTGGTCAGTGATAATAAGCACATCTCCCCATACCTCCTACCCACAGCTGCATCTTAGTTTTGTCTTCTAGCGCCTACAGTGGCGCCTCCTCAAGGTTGTTTTTCTTCACCTCCTCAAGATTGTTTTGTTTTCCTCCAAAGATGTTTACCGGGACTAGGCAAGGCCAGAAGGCTCCTTGTTGATTTCTACAAAGCATCCATTTTGTCTCCTATGTTCTCACGGTCTGCCTTTGCCTTCCCAAGCTGTTTCAGAGATCCATAGCCCCAGGCCATAAATCAGTTCCCAACATACTCTTGCTTTAGAAGCTTTAGAGAAGTTGTGTTAGATACTGCTGAATATATTTATATATATGAATTTATGTTCCTGTGAACTGTTGTTGAACTTGATTATCAGAATTTTAAACACATACCTATGGGCTGAAGGATATAGTGTGTTACTCAAATGGCTCTCATTTTCTTTACAGCAAACAAGTGGGAATTATTAGTAGAGACAAGCTCCTTAAACAAGCCTGTTAACTCTTCCCTAGGACAAATAATTAAAGATTTAGCTCCTAAGCACCTGCAGAAGGTTTGTTTTAGCATACTTGTGGATTTAAAGTAATTTGGAAGCTGAATATTTCTTTCAGGCATGATTTCCCATGTGCTCAGAGAAGCTATGCTTTTGTACCTGTCTCCTGTACCAGTAAATTTCACTGTAAAATCATAGAATAGTTTGGGTTGGAAGGGACCTTTCAAGATCATCTAGTTCCAAGCCCCCTGCCATGGGGAGGGACACCTCCCACTACACCAGGTTGCTCAGTGCCTCATCCAACCTGGCTTTAAACACCTCCAGAGAGGTTGTGTTGTGAAGGTTTTCAGCCTGTAGCCTTGCACTTTTCTTTCTCTTTCCGCTCAGATCAAGACTTTTTCTCATTTATCTGTGAAAGGAGTGTTGCAAATCAATTTTTTATTTTCATTAAGGAAAATGATTGAACTGGGCCAATGAGTTTTTCTTTTCTTTCATCCTCTTCTTCTGTGTTTGTCGGTACAGCAGCACTCTGTGGCTTGGCTTGTGCCCACTACAACTGCCTGGGCAGGCAGCACCCCTTATTGGAGTGGGGCTGCAAGCTGAGGTTTACTGAAGAAACACGTGGTTTAAGCTGTTAATGAAAAGGAGTAAGAGTTTTGGGGTGATTTTTATACATGAAATACAGGGTTCTGAACAGAACCACTTTCTTGAGAAATTGGAAGGAATTTCCTAGCAGCTTAGTGAGATTCTAAAATGTCTAGAAAGTGAAGAGGTTTGGGAGGACAATGGAGGCAAAGTCCTTTATGGGGTCTTTAGAGTAATGGTGGTTTTACTCAGCTCTTTCCTTGGAGTCATTGAGGCTCAGGTTCTGTGCTGAGCTTCTGCTCCATGCCCAGCTTACCCAGTACAGTTGCTTATCTGAGAGCAAATCTTGCTTTCTCTTCCAAATTTTCTTTAGCTTCCTGCAGGTTTTCATGCTTTTGGAGCAGTTTCTAGGTGACAACCTGAATTCATGGGTTATCTTCTTTCCTCAGACTGCTCTGCTTGATCTTTCCAGCTTCTGATCTGTTACTCTTGGTCTGGCAGCAGGATGGGGATCTCTGAAGCTGAGTGTCCTATGCTGTGTCTGTGTATCCTGTCTTATTCTCATCTTCTCTTTCACAGAGCTGATGTGTGAGCTCCTTCCTGGCCTGAGCAGCACAAGAAACATGCTGAATGCTGTGTAGAGGAAGTAAAGGCATCGAGCTCTTTGTGGATAATGCATCGAGTTCTTCCACACAGAGGAGGAGCAAGGTCCAGCTAGCAAGCCAGAAGCAAGATCACAGAAGAAGACTGCTCAGAGAAGCAGAAGGGATATAATTCAGTTGTTTATTTGGAGCCATATCCATCCAGGATTGAAAGGTGAGATTTTCAGAGTAATTTTAATTTAGTTTTTTATTTATTAGATTTGGGGAAGATTAAAAAAAAATAAAATGGTGATTTGTCTTTCATGTTTACCTTCATTCAAGTTATCTGAAGTAAGGTGCATGTTAGTTTGCTTCAATTTTGTCACTCAGAATTTGATTTTAGGGCAGTTGTGGTGATCAAAAGTTCTTGGAAGAAAAGCTTCCAAAGCTTACCTGACACAACTCAGTGGAGAGGTGTGTAGGCTGAATAAAATGCTTGAAAACTGGAGGCGGAGTGGAATGATAGAAAAGAGCTTGAGAAGGTCCTTGGTAGGAGGCTGAAATCAGACAAATACAGAGTAACAGAGTTAGAATCAAGTATTGGAAAAAACAGCTTGAAGATAGATGAGTTAGTTTTTTGCTTGATGCTTTTAAATCAGTTTATAGAATTCAACAAATACCACCATAGGAGCATCTAAGGCATTCTTAACTATGGGGGGTGTCCAGAGAGATGAAAGCAGTGTTCCCTTCTAGCCTTTTCTTATCTGTTTGAAGCTGACAGAAAGCAACGTTTATATGGATTAAATTGTGTTGTATGAATTTTAGCTGGCAATTGGAGGTCAGGAGGAAGGCTGCAGTAAGGATAGAGAAACCATTAGGACAGTGTGAATTTTCTTATGTGCATGAGAAACAACTTTCCTCTTGTTTTTAATGGGAGGTATCTGATAGGGGGAGGCACAGCATGTTGAAGGTGAGAGAGGAAAAAGGCAGAGAAGCACACCAGGTAGAAGCAAGGTGTTTAGAATGTAGCACTGTTTTGAAATATTGGCCTAATTCTGCACTTCACTGGTAAAATAACCTTGTTCTGGAATGACTGACTAGAAGTGGATGTTTTGCATTAACAATTCATTCATTCAGAATTTCATTTGAAAGTTATTTAAAGAGAGAAATCTGTTTGAATGTTCTCCCTTTACCAGGCTTGAGGAACATAGTCTTTAGTTGGTTATGAAAACCTGCATTGGGGAAAGCATCCCAAGTCATGGATGATAAGGTGCTGCATTTCCTGGCATATAGATCCCACACCTCCTCCCTGCCCCCCCAAGATCTCCTCCATCCCCTTGCCTTTAACTTGGCAATCACTTTAATTCACAAAGAGATTCCTGGAAACTTCAGATTTCTTAGCAATGGTACCTATGCTGGCGTCCGGAAGCTTAATTTGAATCAATAAAGGTAATGAATAGTAAGATTAATTCTCCCAGCACTCCAGAATCTTTTGGCAGTTGCATTAAGCTTTCAAATCTCGGATAAATTTCTCAAGCAGATTTATTCAGTGGACTCCATTTGTGGCTGCCTTGGACAATAGAGGAATGTGAGGACATGCTTCAGACAAAAGGAAGGGCGGTGAAGGACCAACCCAAAGTCAGCATGAGGAAAATACTCACAGCTCACCATTGTTTCTCATGGATTTCATTTGGAAGGAGAACATTTAGTGAACTCAGTTTGAGGAAGGAGAACAGATTTTGGTAATTTTAATTTTTTAGGCAGAATAAGCAGGGTTTTTTTCTGAAGGAAAGTTGCTGTATTGTGCAGAAAGGGAGCTGGATAAAGTACCATTAAAAAATGGATTGTTTCATCTTTAAGGTATTTAATAGATTGTCTTCATTGTGGATGGAAATTATCAACTGTTACCCTGTCTAAAATGGTCAGAGTTTGAGTGGATCAGAGCAATTCAGTCTTTTGTTTTTTAGTTTGAGTCTGCAGGCTCCTCTTGAGCTACCATTGAGAGAGAAGCAGGATCCACACACATGGGATGAGTTGCTGCTTTGCATATACAAAATAATCAGTAGCAAGAGGGAATGTAAAATATTTTGCTTTTATTTAAGCAGCTGTGATGTTCACATTATGAATTTAACGTGTCATATTGCATGGAAAGAGATAAGATGGTGTGAAGTTATAGCTCAAAAAGTTTTATTCTCATAATACCCAAGTTATCATAAACAACCGTTGCTTTGTTTCCTTGTAATAATACTCTTGCTTTAAGAAGAGAGTTCCTCACCCATTTTTGCCAACAGAAGAGCTGTATTTAGCCTCAGAAAACTCTAGTGGAATGATTCTGGATGAGTACTAACACAAGGTAGTTGAGCTTGCTGTGACCTGGTCTGTGATGAAGTTGTTTCCTGGTTTTCCTTTGAATGACACCATTCATTATTTGTGACATGAAAGTTAAATAGCAGGCCTGAAGCCATCCCAAGAGATGAAGTGATTTAGAAGTCAGTTTGAGATGGAAGAGGCAGTGACACCAACCAACAGCATGTAGGTAGTTATTGCTGCTTAATTTTTCCCTATAAAAAATGATTTTTTTTTTAATGTATTTCAACTAGAACTCGCCCTTAGTTCATGGGGTGTCAGATTTTAAAATCTGTGAAACTAATTATACCTGTGAGCTCTCAACTGTAGCTGGTGTCTCTTAGATGTGATCAAAGCAGTCTGTGAAGATTGCTAAATTTGTGAGAAAACAATAACCACCTCTTTCTCTCTGATTTACGGTTAAAAAAAATCCTTGCCTCAGGAGACAGAACTAAAAGACACTAATTTTTTGCTGTTGTAGAGCAAAGTAACAACAGCTTTTCCACATCTCATAATGACACACATCTGGAGTGTATTTTTCCCAATTAGAGTTTGTTTGGATCCTCTTGTTTAAAGTGACTTATCAGGCAGCAAACAGTTGGAATCTTTGAGGAGGATTCTTTATTGAGAGCTTTTCCTCACCAGTGTGTAACACAGGAGTTGGGCAGCTGGAATTTCAGCTGTGAGATCCTTCTATTGACAAGTAATTGATTAGGAAGTAGAAAATTGTGTCTAGGATCAGCCCTCACAAAGGAGGGAGCTCACCAGCAGGTATCTGATGTTATGAGTGATCTGGGAAATAGGTTTTAAAGAGAGATGACAAGTTCAGTGATGCTGGTAAGGTCCTCGGGGGGTACTGAAATGGAGCTGACAGGGGAGATCTGCAAAAAGCCCCATGAGAGTGATTGCCATTCAAATGCCAAATTAAATTCAATGTAAGTAATTGGCAAGAGAAGCACATGGGGAATAATAATCCCGACTTTGGGGGAATAATAATTCTAACTTTAAGTTGATCGTTACCATTTGGGAGCAAGAGTATGTATGCATGGATGAAAATGTCCAGTCAGTAGTTGTCAGTCAAGAAATTAGAAAGGTGATGTATAGAGGGTGGATGGAAATCAGTTGTTCACTGCTGCTTTGAGTGTAAGAGGCTGGTGACCTCAGATGAAGCTTGCAGGCTCCATGGGAACAGGGGAAGTGGGATTTTGTGTGTCTGTGGAACACAATTCTGAGGGGAGATGGTGAGTGGTGGAAGCTCACACAGGCTGAAGGGAAGAACTGATGTGTTTTAGATGAGAAATCCTGTGCAAGTTACTGAGCAGTGGAACTGGATGTGCAACTGCCTGAACTGGAAATGGGGGGGACATAGAGAAAGATTAAAGCATGTCTGTGGTTTTACCTTACTTCATTCCCTTGGCTGTTGATAGAATTGGAGGCAAAGAACTGGCCAAGCCCTTCAGAGAGTGGTGCAGCCTTTGTAACTTGTGACACTGTGCTAAACGTTGTCACAGGATCTGTTTGCGTGGCAGCAGGGCTGAAATTCCCTGATGCCCATTACCCATCTTAGCAGCAAATGCTTTAATCAAGTTCCCTGAAAGAAATGAGAGGGCTTTTAGGATGGAAGTGCATGTAGAATTTTTCTCTGTGAGTGAGAACTGAAACAGGATGAGCTACCAGAGGATTCAAGCTCCACGGATGAAGACTTGAGATAATTATCTGTTCTGTCCATTTGGCCATGGTTTATAGGAAGGATTTTGATTGACGTGGGATCTGTCTCCATGAGCATTCAGTACAGGCAAATGTCTGAGCCCTCACTGGTGTTTATCCCAAATGTCAGGCTGGAGTTTGCAGTTTGACATATACCTGAAGGTAATTGGAAGCTTACACAAGTAGATTGATTCTCTTAACAACAGGGAAGTCACTCATTTAGAAAATGTCATTCATCTCATTTATACTTGGAAAATTAGGGTTATGCTTTGTTGTTTGATAGTGCAAAAGAAGGTCCCAGCCCCAGGCAGGATTGTTTACTTCTTAAAGGTTAAAGCTCTTTGCTGCTGGATAAATTACTCTTTTGATAGCTTTATACAAGAGTTGGTGGAACAGAAAGTCATTCATTGATGTTCTTACATGGTGTTTGGGTGTTGTTGGAAGCTTCTGCATTCAACTGTGTGTCTGTGGAGGGAGCAAGCTGCCCTTTGAGGGCCAGACATGGTGACAGGGGACTCTCTACTTACCTAAACTCTAAACTGCTCCCCATAAAGTCACTGAGAGCTGGAGTGTGAGGCAAAAAGAATGGAGAAATTGTTCTGTTCTGTTGCCTTCTATTTTATATTTGTTAGTCAGGCTGATGAATCTTCCCTTTCTAGCTCTTATAGAAATTTCATTAATATATAATGCAAAGTTTTCCAGTGGAAAAGGGAGAAAGAAGCACTTTGGTGCAAATGAATTTGATTTGCCCTAACTTAAGTGATTTGCAGTTCATTCCACAAATACTGAATTCTCCATGATTGTCAGAGCTGTGAATGTGGGGTTTTGGAGGGGGCTTATATTGAGAACTACATTTTCCTTAAACATTTGGGGCAGTGTGGGGCTGCCCACAGAAACACTGGGAAATGAAGTGTCACATCTCTGGGATGCACCAAGGGAGGCTCAATAAAGGTACATTAGGAAGGGTTTTTTTCTTATTAACTTCTCTGATCCTTGTGGGTTAAATTTCTGCTCTTTGGAAAACTGAACCCAGTCATTATATTTGGAAGGAAATGGAGTTTTCAGACTTGGTTTAGTTTAAGTACAAATCTTGGCTTTCACATTTAATGGGTAGAAAGCTACCTGGCAAATGTTTCAGGGCAATTCTGGATGAAATCTTAGTTCCAGGACATGAACTTGGAACAGTTGAGCATTTTCATGCTGAATCACAGCCATCTCATAGTTCCTTTTTCCTTGCCTTTTTTTTCTTTATAAAGAATTTATACTATATATACTTTATAAACAAGGCAGTGTATTATTTGTATACTACAGATCTCTCCAGGGTATATCAGAAAGTTGGGTAAATGGCAGTTTAAAGGAAGTCTCTTAAGCAGGAAGATTTTTTTCCATCTACTTCAATGCAAGCAGAATGTCAACATAAGAGATAAGCATTATGTGCAGTAATGGTGTAATTCATGTTGCTGTCCTTACAGCTGATTTGGCATAATGCTGAGAAGGATGAATAGATCCATTTCCTGCTGGAGAACACTCAGCTAGAGATGGTGTCAAATGCTCAAGACATGTGCATCAGTAGGGATTCTCAGAGCTGGAATATGAGGGAGAGGTTTATCCAGAAGTATCAGCAGTGTTACTACTTTCTGAAAGCAAATTCCCTATTTAAAAAACTTAGAAAAAGAACATTCCTGTGCATGGCTCTGTTTTAGTGCAGCAATACTCTTTCACAAGCAGTGTTGCAGCAGTGGCTGTTGTGAGAAGCCTTCAAGGCTTTTCTAAGATTCCTTGCCTGCTTGGGTAAGGATTGCATGTCTAACACTTCTTCATTTATATACAGAAAGTTTGTGTTCACAGATCTTATGCAAACCTCTGACTCTTCCCAACCTAAATCTTTGGGGGATAAAGGAGAAAACAATAGGGCAGAGTCTGCATCACACAACCTTCATTTTCTCATGAAGAGCTTGTACTATATGTGTGCCTGCCTTTAGATTTGGATAAGAAAGTCAGTCAATAAAGGTGGGAGAATAAAGCAGTCCAAAACCATGTGGATTTTAATCATTTGAGATCAATGATGGGCTGATTTCCTGCATGTCATGTCAGTTAGTGCCCACTGATAACTTCTGCTCAGTTGTTTAGGACAAGCTGCATGAGAATTTGAAATTCTGCTAAGTGGGTCAGAGTTATTGATTTATCTTCTTAGCACTTAGTTATCACACAGTTTTCTTACATCATCCTTGTGTAATTGATCAGAATTGCAACGCTGATCTTGTTATTTCTCACGCTGTGCCTCCTAAACATAGCATCTGCTTGAACTGAGATGAGACTAATGCATTCAGTTCCCAGCTCAACCATAAAATGAGTTGTCTAATAAGCAGTTTCCTCGGTCTGCCCCGTGCCCCAGTCCCTGTCTGTCAAATGGAAAGAATGGGTCTTTATGTCATGAAATTGTTATAAACCTCTAAGTTTTAAAACTCTTACATTGTGTTCAGTTCCTGTAAAGGTGGAGTTGAAAAAGAAAAGGTGTTATTTAATCAATGTGTTGCATTCCTGTAGTGCAAGAGGTAAACAGTGAAGCATTCCTTATTTTTTTTCTTTTTGTGTCTTGACCTTGCAACTCAGTTTGTGAAGAGCCATTAGTATCCATGTACATGTCTGTGTATGCTTTATATCTAATATTTCATGTTAATGTGACTTGAGCCTTGTCTATCTTTCATTTTGCTTTCTGCAGTGGTTTTCTACAACAAAAGCAGGCAGGTGAAGATGCAGAGGCAATATAAGTCAGGTCTAGTGGTGCTGGTGAGCAAGGAGTACAGAAAAGCCCTTTCTGTTACCTGTGTTGTCAATGCCAGAAAACACAATTGTACCAATGCCAGCAATTCTCAGTATCTTACAAAAAGCTGAAGTAAAATACAGTTGAGAGGAACACATATACAGATAAGAAAAGCCTCTTAGAAATCTTTTGTGCATTGTAACCTTTGTATTTAGAGTGGTATTGTCACTTTGTTGTGGTATCTCTGGTCATATATAGCTTTACAGCAGAGTGGGATGACTCAGGTAAAGGAGGCAGTTCCCTTTGTGTGAATGCATTATAGCTTGCACTTCAGAAGAGGTTTTGCTGTAATTTGCTGTCTCTGTTATTTTTTTCTCTGTCTAAACCTTGTGGTCAAGAGTAGTCTATGGGCTGAAACATGTTTCCAGAGCTTTGTGGAGAGTGTCCTTGTAATGAGACTGTTGAGTGTTTGACTCACCTCCACAAGGAGATGGGTGCAAAGTTTGTGTTTTATTTCATTAAGTGACTTTTCCTTACATAACCAAGTCATCATGAAAGAAGATGATGAAAATGGGAACCTGAAGGATTGCATCTATTTTTTACAGCAGGATATTGTGGTAAAAATAGCTTAAGAGAAATCTGTAAAAATAATAATGCATGTTGTTCAGGCTAGTCAATAGCTGGTTCTCATAGGAGATTCTCCAGATGTTTAGCATGCTTTGTATCTTCCAGAGGCAACTTTAGAGACTCTGAATTTCATGAAACCCCCCAAAAAAGAATATTTTTTTGTTGAGAACAAACTAGTAGAGGTCATGGCCTGCAGCACCAGGGCTTACAGCATTATCTGTAGTGAGATAAAAGTAGCATCACAGGTCAGCTAAGGCAGAAACTAAGTTTAATCTGAGTCATTCCATTATTGAAAGGGATGCTGTGGCTCTCATCCTGCTAGGAAAGGTTTCTTTCCTTTAAAATTTTCATGTTGCACATGTACAGCATTCAGTGGTGGGAGAAAACCTATTATGATTAGAAAGACAAATGTTAGATGATCTCTGCCAAATTTATTTAATGAATGCCATTAGGAAATCCAGGCCAAGTCATGTACTGCTTCCCTGGGGTTAATCTGTAAGTGTAATCCAGTTGTCAGGTCTGTTCTTGATGATTTCTTTTTGGCTTTAGTGATGATTTCTAGTTGATACTTACTTGCTTCTGGTTCAGATGGGCTGATTGCCAAGGTCACGATTCTTATCACAAGTTCAGAGGTAATGAGAATTTCATGGCAATTTTAATCACTTTTTCCTGCAGTGATTTTTTAAAATTTTATTTCTTTATTGCTGTCACCAAGACAACATATATTCTGACATCCACTTTTGACATCTTTATATAATCATCAAAGGTAGTAATGGAGCACATGAATTTCTCAGTGAGCAGTTGTAAGAGATGAAGTGACAGTAGGCAGCTGTACGTTATTTCTTCTGATATCCAACCATTTGCTCTTGCCTTCCTTTAGGCTGACTTTTTGGTACAAAGTGATTGCTTAATTAAATTGAAATACTTGAATTCTGAAGAGTTTGTAAGTTACTGAGAAGGCAGCCAGGTTTAAATCAATTAGTCACAAAATATGTTTTAAAATCTTGGTGACTCTAATCTCACAGATGTATATTTGCTTTATGAAGACAGGTTGAAGGAACTGGGGTTGTTCAGCCTGGTGAAGAGAAAGCTCAGGGGAAACTTCAGAGGAGCTTCTCAATACCTGAAGGGGGCTACAGAAAGGCTGGGGTAGGACTTTTTAGTAGGATGGAAAGAATTAATGGATGTAAATTGGAAGAGGGAAGATTCAGGCTAGGTGTAAGACAGAAGTTCTTAATGGTGAGGGGAGTGAAACACTGGAAGAGGTTGCCCAGAGAGGTTGTGGATGCTCCCTCTCTGAAGGTGTTTAAGGCCAGGCTGGATGAGGCACTGAGCAACCTGGTCAGTGGGAGGTGTCCCTGCCTATGGCAACAGGGTTGGAACAAGATGATCTTGACTGTTCTATGATTCTATATTCCCATCCTGTGTGACCAGTAGGGAAAATGTTAAAGACTCTGTCAGTGATGATGGGCAGCTACAGGTCTTTTTGGAAAGAGAGATTCCATTGTCAGTGCAGATAAATTAAATGTATGTTACATAGAAGAAATGCTTCTAAAGCAACCAGTTTGGAAAAGACAGCATAGCAGTCCTGAGGTCAGAGGTGTGCTGTAACAGCAAAGAGCAGTAGCAACAGGTTTCAGAGATGTCAGCACTGCCTATTTTCATTACAGTACTTGTAATGAAATCTTCATCTAGAGAAAAAAACATTTGTTGCTTTAACAAATAGAACATGATGAAAAATTTCACAGATGAAAAGCACCTGTGGGTACAAAAGAGTATTCACATTGGTATAAAGTAGTCATCCTTTGGGCAGAGGTTAAGCCTCCTACTCCTTTCTCTTTTATATTGTATGGCAAAGTAGCTTGATGGCACAAAAATGTGTTAAATACTGCCTGCTATCATTGTGACTTCAAAGCAAAATTGTAGCTGGGAGCTTTTGTGGATGTTTTTCCCCTCTTTGCGCTAGACATGCTAATAATAAACACCCCAATGAACAAACAGTTCTGTGCTTCACTTGGGCAGAATGAAAAAGAAACAGATTTCAAGCCTGTGGAAATTGGATTTCCTGAACCTTCAAATGAGAGCAAATAATATTACAAATATGCATGGTGCTGTCCAGAAAGATACACTGATAATCAGGTTTATTTTTCAGCTATAATGAAGTTTACTTGATAACCCAAAGGGAATAAGAAGAATAATATTCTTTAGTAACTACCTATTGTGGCAATAGGAAATTTCCTTGGCTCCCATGAGTAATGAGCTGGAATGGATATCTCTTATTCTCTCATTAAAAAAATACATTGGTAACTTAACCAGACCTAGTTGTGCGTGTTTTGAAACACTTACAATTATTGGGAATGCCAGTCAGAAGCTCTGCTGCATTTGTAAGTTGCTGCTGCTTCTTACAAAGTTTAAATTATTTAACACCAAGTTTTCTGTTCTTCCCTCAAGACTAGAGAGGGAAGAGGGTTCAATTTCATGTTCTTTTTTCCAACTTTACAAAGCTTTCAGTACGTGAATGAAAACAGACATTAATAAGTGAAATGGTGTATCAGAGAGGATTTTTCCTAGGCAAGAGAACATCTGTACCACATGCTGCTTTGTCTCAAACACATGAAGCTGAAAACTTTGCAGAACGCTTGTTAAGGTTGTTCTGCTTTTCCTCCTTTTGAAGCATAAATCTTGGGTGAATGAACCACTGAACAAGTGCCTCATGTCAGAGTTTGAGGAGGAGTTGTGTCTGAGAAAGTCAGGATAATTTTCCCTGTCAAAATTTCAGCTCTGTAACCTCCTTTCTAACCCTCTTCCTTCCCTAGTGAAGTTATGTGCAGTGGAGCTGCCCATGTAGGTCCCCAGGATTGGGTGAAACAGTTACACTAATGTCTGATAATTAAAAATCCAGTAGGACTTTGCTGCCTTCCCCTTAATTATGCCAATTTATACATCTCGGGGATTTTTCAAATTAATATTAATTAGTAGTTTTATTTTAATATGTCAACTGAGCACTTTTTGGTAGCATCTGAGTGGCCCAAACTCGAACCTCCCTGGTGACATTTTATGACAAGGTTTTCAAGAAGTGGTGCGCTATAAAAAGCAAAGGTATTGGCCACAAAACACTAGGGCAATATGTCTTGCTTCAGGTACTTTTTAGAAGATCAGATCTCAGACACAGCAACAGGTTTTCTCAGACTTTTCCAGGTTTTTTTGATCCAACATATCAGAAAAAGAAACAACTTCTTTGAACATGAAAGAAGTTTGTATAGATTTCTATATTAAATTTCACTGAGAATGAATCATTTTGAGTTTGGCTGTTTGTTGTTAATATCCGTGTAAAGAAAAAACATCTTTTTCACCATTTATAGCCCAAAAAGAAACTCTTCAGATTCATACTTAGTGCCTCAGTGTGTTTCCTGTACTTTCCTTTGAGGGTAGAGCTTTTTTCTCTGCTGCATTCATTTCCCACACCTTATTTTCCTGGTTGGTGTTGCTGCTGATGGGGTTTTCAGTAAGGACAGGAGATGATGATGTTTTTGGTTTCATTTCTAGCTCTGAAACTTCAGGAAAAGTCCTGGTAATCATGTATGGAAACATATCATCATTACCAGCAAGGTCCCAATCTTTGGATATTTTAACTAAGTTTTTCTGATGACTTTTCTCAGCACCCATATGCTTCAGGTGTGCTGGGGATTTTTATGGACATGTCCAACTTGTTTTAACTGGATTTTGACCAGATAGGAAACAGTCTCTCAACAGAAAGTGCATTTTTATTCAAAACCTGTGCTTTGAGAGTGGGCATAGAAGAAGCTCTCAATGAAACAATGTTTCTTGCAATCCTGGATGTAAAATGTGCTATTTTATAACCGCTGGGGATTTGAAACAAAACCCCTCAAAAGGAATTGGGTCTATTTCAGTTTTTGTGAAGCTCCTTTTAGTGTCCAGGATCCAGGACACTGGAGGGGTGCAATGATTATGCGTTTGCCTTTTGTCTATGAAAGGGGTCGATCTCAAGTCCCAGAATTGTTCTCATTGCTGGAATTTGTGCTGAAGTGGATGTTCAGGTCATAATGAGAGCTGCCAGGTGCTGCCTGGTTTTGAAGGTTTGATCCTTGGCTGCCTATTGATGAAGGCTAATGCGAGCTTGATTTGGAAGAGCATTTAAAATTCTCTTTGGGAAAAGAGGCCATTTCAGTTGAATACACAGAATAGACAGCAGGAACCTAAAGGTGATGGGAAGAGCTTTCTCTTTTTTCTAATGTTTTCTGTTGTTTTCTGTTTTTTATAGTGGCAAAAGACACATTGTTCTATAGAAAATGTAAAAATTACTCGTGTGATTGGTGAAACCTTTCTTTTCCAATAATTAAACCACACAGAGGGTTCTGTCACACATGTCTGAGTAATAATAACCTCCAATAAAATAAGGGAGTTATTCTTACGAGGTGCATAACCTACATACTCATGGTAAAACAGCATTATAATTAACTTGGGTTTTATTGGTCAGGCCCTGTGGCTTCAGAAGGATTGATGGTTGATTGTGATTCCACAAAGCTCTGGACTGGAGGCACGTGTCTTCCATTCAACCTGCAAATCTCACAGTGCTCTGGCCTTGTGGAGCTAAAGTTTAAAGGCTTTAAACTTAAAAAAGGTCAACTGTGAAGATGGTCTGAGAGATTAAATAAAGTCCAACACAGAGCAGGAGTGAAATGGGTTTCTAGCAGGTTTTGTGAGACAGTAAGAGACTTTTTGGGCTTTCAGAAATATTCAGAGGAATTTTGGTAATTTTCATGTTTCTTTTCATGTAAGGATTTGCATGTTTTCCTCAGGAAAGTATCTTTAAAAGGGCTTTCTTCCTTCCTTTTTACCTCCAAACTTAAAAAATGTTTTTTAGTGGTTAATTTGTGAGCATATGTCAAGTTTTCCTAAGTTCTCAAGGAAAAATCCAGTCTGTTTTTCAGTTTTCTCATTAAGTCTTTATGATTGAGTGAGAAAAGAGGAGCCTTTTATAATATGGAGTGGGTTTTCAGGTGTAGCACAAAGGTTGAGTGTTTTTCCACTAGTTTAGGTGCTTGTTTGAAGCTGTGAAATTCACTTCACAGTAGGGACATTTTCACAGTATTTCACAGATCTGGCTGTTTGTGAGCAGCTCTGCAACTCCAAGGGCAGACACAATGTCCCTGTGTGTGCTCTTTGTCCCCTGTGCAGCCATCAGAACATAGTTTAAGGAAAGAAGGATGATGCTCAATGATTTTACCATCTTCATTTTGATGTCTGCAAGAGCTGTTGTCAGTTCCCAGTGAATAGATAAGGCAAGTTGAGTGCTATTTAAATTATTTGATTTCTAGTATTCTTTTTATACAACACTAACAGGCTACAGAAACATCAGGGAATTGTTGCTTAACTCATCTAGGTTCAGAGAATAAATTTTGGAAAAGATTAAAAATCCTTGTAAATTGATCAGGTAGTGGTGGGGGGTGGAGTGTTAGACAATGTAAATCCAAGTTGGTTTCTTTTCGAATGTTGTTTTTCTGAAGTCAGAGCTGATTGAACTAGAAATGAAACATTGAATCACAGTCTCAAGGCATTCAATAACACCTCCTCAGACCCTCCCCAAATAGTCATCCATTCTCCTTCAGGTGTTTTATTGAGGCATAAAGGAGATTTTAACCTTTCTTATAATAGAGATCACAAACAAAGCAGAGGCCTGCTAGTATAAATAACACTCAGCATTGTTATATTGATTCTGCCTGCCTTTGCTACACCCACTGTTGTGCCCATCCTTTAGCAATTTTCAGGGGCACATAACTAATTTGGCTGAAATCCTTTCACTGAAATGACAATTTCACAGCTCCCTCTTGGGCCAGTCCTGAATGTGACCAGATTTTCAATCTGCAAACACTTATTGATTTGCTTTCTAAAAACTTCCGAAGAAATCCCACCTGGGTGAAGGATTTCTCTAAATTCTATTATCCTGTCTTACAAGGTCTTCAGAAGAATAATGATCTTTTAAACAAGACTCTAGCAGTATGTTGTTGATAGAATATGAGATTAAATGATCTGAGCTGGAGTGCAGTTATTGCAATCAATTTAGAATGATGCATAAAAATAGTTTATATATTTAGAATATATACATGTATTATAGAATTAAAATCTTTGGCATCTGTGGTCTGTTTTGTGAGCTGTGTTTAAGAATTAGAAAATTGATGGCACGTTAAGAATTCTCTTTTGATATCACTTAATACAGATACAGCTTGCATTGGAAAGCCAGTGCACAACTAAGATGTGTGTTGGTCTAAAGGGTCATGATTTTCAAAGTTTATTTATACAAAATTTTACTTGATCCTTAACATGGTGGCATAGAGCTTGATTTAACGCTCCACAATTAAAACAGTGCCTTGATTTGTGTCAGAACAGAGCATAGTTTGTCTTTATCTCTCTTGCTTTTATGCACCACAATACTTCAATCTTGAATCCTGAATATGTGATTACATTAATCCCAGTGAGAGGTCACATTAAATAAACATGGGAATTAAAATATGTATTAGGACTAGAACAGTTTTGCTCATTATCACTGAATGTCAGGTGCTCTGTGGGCACTTCTAGAGAGACCTTTGCTGTAAGAATCAGGGTCCCTACCTGGCTCAGAGCATCAGGCCCTGAGGTGAAATGAATTACCTTTTTCTAGTGTACAGGAGCTGCCTCAGGTTCCCCTCTGCTGTCCTGGAAACATGAGAATTTAATGGTTTGTATCAGTCCCTATGTGGTGGGAGCCCCCTTACTGTTCACTCTCTATTTTTGAGGCTGTTAACAGTTGTGCTAAGCATAATTGGTGTAGGATCTTTGTCATATTAGAAGTCAGGTAACTATGGCTCAGTGGTGGCTTTGGACCCATCTTGTGTTTACCCTGGCTATCTAGGTCAAGTTATCTGTCTTGGTACTTTTAAATGGGGATTTTGTAACCAGAGATTGTGCAGTGCTGAGAGCATCCCTGCAGGTTTTGTTCATTATAAAACCTCTTAAGTAACCAGCAGCTTATTTTCAAAATATAGTATTTGAAAAGGAGAAAATGTAACAGGTTCCATCTAAATCTTAGCCGTATATGTGAGACAGGTATGGGTGGTCTTCATAGATGGTAACAGTAGTCTGGGTGAGGCATCAGATTTGGGAAAGACAATGTCCCTTTGCACTCCAGGACACTGAAACTGGCCATTGTAGCTGGAACCTGAGCAGACTAGCTCTGAGAGCACCAAATTATATCCTCACAATCATGGAACTCTATCACTTGTGCAACTTCTGATGAACTCTGAGAACAGTTCATAGCATGCTCTTCATCTGCTGCATATTCCCTTCATTGATGATGCCACAAGGTGAACACTAACCACCCTTATTTGTATTTTTATCTGCAAAGCATGTTAGGTTTGATAACATTGTAAAAGTATGAGGTATTTTTGAATTCTTAATAGAAGATGAAAGTAGAAAATACCAAGTTTGAGTATTTCTTTTACCTTCTTTCCCTGTGATTGCTCTAACAAATAGGATTTCTGACCTTCGGAACAGGCTCCATCTGCCAAGTTGATGATGTTGCTTTCATATAGCTTCAGTACCAAAAATCTAGTGGCTTTAAAAGGAATAAGCTTTGAAGGCAAGAGGACACAAAAATGTGATAGATCCTCATCTTTTCAATGCATTCTTTGAATCTTAAGCCTGTTTCTGTCCACTTCAGTACTTAGGTCTTTATTCCTTCTAGAACAGAGTGTGATATGTGTTCACCACAAAGGACAGTACTGCTGTCAGTTCTTCCTTTTTGCATTTATTCTCCAAAGGCTTTATTTGATTTAAATTTTTAATTGTCAATTCAGTATTGTTTTAAAGGTGGCAAAATGACTATACAAGACATTCTGATGTTCTGTGAGTTTAGGAAAATCTGAGAAGTTTGAGAATTACTTGTGTAGTTGATATCTGTCAATAAATGCAGACTCTCCTGCATTGAGCAGGCTTTTTGATTTCATTTTTCCTCATGCTGTGCTGAGTAGAGGTCCCTTGTTACATCACATTCATTAAAAGAAGGCTCATTCAGTCCTTTACATCTGTGTTTCTTATGGATTAAACCATAGCCCATCCTTTCTGTGTTTACATTTGTAACTGAGTGTGGTTGTTGAGCCAGATGTTGTGAAAAGCATTTCTGTTTTAACGTGGTAAAAATTCAAGTTTAACACACTTAAAATCACTGCTCCTGTGTCTCTTCACACTTGACTGGCTGTAGCTTTTCATACTTCACTTGAGCCTCATGCTGTGTGGTTGGGTTTTTCACTGTACTGGAATTCCTCATCTGCACAGTTAGTAGGAGCTCTGAACTTCAGAGGTGTAAGCACAAACTTTATTGATCAGCCACATACTTCACTAGTTTTATTTGATGTGTGTTGCTGACTAAGTTACATCCCATAGGAAAGTTAGTTTGTGTGTTTTGGTTTAACTGCTGTTGTCCTAACTAGCAGTCATGCTTTAAGGTTTGATTACTTGACTGTATTGGACTTTTAAAAATGTGTGATTCTATTATTATTTTATTAATTTAACACAGACTTATACAGATTTCATTTTAAAATTAAATAAATGCATTTTTGATATAATAAATATGAGTAAACCACAGTGTTTTACAACTGCCAACAGAAAGCTGCAGTGCAGTTTAAAATGAAACCATGCACAGGATATAAAAAACACTTGCAGAGATTCTCTAAGCAGCAAATGATGGTATGTAAATAGCAGAGGTTTGGGAGATGGTGCTCAAGGGTGTTCTCATCTGTGTCACTTACCTCTTGTTGTGAGGTTATGAAATGAGGCCAAAAAATTCCCCTAGTCCACCCCTATTCAAAAGGGGTGGAAAGTGGATGTCGTCTCTGGCCATGTAAGTCTGCTTTGTCTTCAATTGATGCATTTTTACAGTTTAGGATTACTTTTAGAAACTCTGAGTTCTTATAAAGGCAGTAGGCAAGCTTGGCATTTCTGCATCATGCTACTTTTATTGTTTCTAGAAATAAATGTAGCAAAAGTGATTTCAAATCTTAAAGTTAAACTCAGGAGATGATGTGGTATCAGCTGGAGATCATCGAAGGGAAAATGGTAAAATGTGTGATGCACAAGCTTGGTGATGTGAGATAGACCAGATTTATGGAGCTTATTAATTCAGTACTTCTAATTGCATTTTAATAGTGTGACAATAAGCATATAGTTGTCACATTGCTTCAAAGAGCCAGCTAGATGTGCTAACTTACTGCTTGTTTGAATTTATCTTAGCTTTATATGATAATAATATGCTATGTCCTGCTCAGACTAGTAAACAAAATATAATTTCATTGCCACTGACAGGGTCACTTATCTTCACTGCAAAGGCAAATTGGCTGTCCATATTACACAAGCCACTATTACATCTCTTACTGCAAATATTGTGTGTATTTAATTATCACTTGGGCACTTTCCAGTTTCTCTTCCTGTGTAATCATATTTTTTAGCTCTCATCACTTCGAGAGGAAGTTGGAGTTTTCAGGAAGGTTTTCCCAGCACAGAACTCATTGTCTTGACAGCTCCTAGGCTGAGCAAGAAACTAAAAATGGGAAGAAGAAAAAGGGACCTGAGGAGGTCTGTCCTCCTGCTGAAAGCAAGGCCAGCTCAAGGGTCAGACTGGCTCTTCAAGGGTCCATGAAGTCAGGTTCCAGAAACCTCTGAGGATGGAGATTGCACAGCCCCACTGGCAGCCTGCACCCCACTGCCTCTTCCCCTGGGGAAGAGTTCCCCATGTTGCTGCCAACTCATTTCTCCAGCCTGTCCTTTCCAGTGACATTAAAAACAAAGTCTGTGTCTAGCAATAGGTTATTTCTATGGCTCAGATGGTGATGTGACATTCACTTCACAAAAAAAAAAAACCAACAAAACAGCAGCACTCTTCAAAAGCTATCTCTGAATCTTTTGTATCCTGAGATATTTTTGTTCAGAAAATCGTTATTTGCATCAAGGGTATATAAATATTTCTGGAGCTGCATGATGTGTCATAGTTATTTCAGTGCAAACCTTTTGAACTGCTCAGTGTCTGGAAGACTGGAACAGATTCAAGATGGGTTACTCTGTGGAGAATAGGAAGGAGGTGAAAACCCTCAGCGAGTGTCTTTAATGAGATGCATATCAGCTCTGTCTACGTTTGTTGGGAGTAGCTGTGGGATGAATGCCTATATTAAGTCTCAGTGCGTGTGTGAAGTTGTTTTAATGCTGCTTTTCAAAAAGCCTTGTTTGCCATTTGATATGCAGAATGATCTGGGTGACTTGGAAACAACTCAGTGCTGTAAAAAGTTCCTAGTAAAAAAGAAATGAAACAGACCTCTCCCTCTCTTTCTTTTCAGAAGTCTCTTCTTCAGTGACCTCTGAGCGACTTGTGGTAGCACTTAAAAATCATTTAAATGTGGGGTTTGTATATTAGTATGGGTTATAATTAGTCTTAATTCTTTGCATTGCAGGAATTAGTGAGGTGAGAGCAGGATAATAATGCACTCTATTGCTATAAAATGTACATGTTTTAACCAGTACTCTGTGGATTATATTTATTATGCCATATGTGAAGAGAACATTTGTGCAGTGTTGTTTTCCCCTGCTAATGTCTATTTTCATACATGAAGGATTTTTGGTGTATTTTTGCTCTCCTTTTTCTCTAGAAATTTGTTGGAAAGCCTTGCAAAATTGCCTGAAAACCACACGTGGCACGTCAAGAGGCATTAGGCTTGGTAAAAGCCTCTTCTAATCAGAAGGGAATTCTAATTTCAGAAAGGTTTTTCATGACTTTTTAACTTGAGGCATATAGGTAAGTGGGTAAATGAAAGGCAAAATCTGTGTGGTTGTGTAGGTATTGTCCAGGAGTCAAGCCGTGGGAGTAGAAATGGGAAATGATAGGGCAAATCAAGAGAGTTTGTTCACCAGCTTTGTGCTTGGCTTGGTGCTAGCTGGATACCAGTACGATTCCTATCCAAACACGTCTGCATCCATCTCTAAAGATGGAATTGGTAAAGACAAATCACATAACACTTTATGCAGCTCAAGGCTACTGCACTAACCAGTAGCTTACTGGGACATTTTACAGATTGCCCCATTCTGGCAAAGAAGAGTTAAGAATGTCATCTTAGGGAGAAGTTACTTTAAAATCATTCTAGTATGTAACAGACATCCAGTTTTCTATCCTAAAAATAGTAATGATAAAAGAGTAACTGATGTAAGATGGGAATACAATTAATTACTGGTAGAAGTATTCTTTGAAGACTTGATTTTGCAGAGGGAAGAGTATTTTATCTGGGCAAGTTTAAATAATGTATAAAGAAAATGTTCTGTATCTTCTATGTGTGGAGGTGTGTGTTTACAAGTTTGATAGATGTCCTAGTGATATCATTTCCCCATGGAATCAGAAGCTTACACAACAGTATCCAATTTAAAGTAACTGCAGAATAGTCACTTGGAGTGAAATGACCATGCTTATCTTTTTGTTCAGTAATTGCTTTACTTAGGAAATAGATATCAGGACATAGAGCAGTGTATATGCCATTCAGAACCTCACAGTCCCAATTTGTCTGTCTGTTTCCTGTCTCAATGGATTTCAGGCAAAATTTTTCTGGTTTTGTACTGTTGCTAATGGAAGAAGTGAAATTGAATCCACTGTAATTTATCTGCCAAACAAGATGAGTTTTCTTTCAGTATTGTTATGCTTCATGTAATGCTTAAGAGGAACAGGCTGACCTTGCTCATTTCTGAAAAAGAATGACTAAACTCAACTTGTGTAAAATGAAGTGTTTGAGGTCTATAGGAGTTTAAAATGCTTTTTAATTTCTGTTTGATGCTTTTGGTTCTTGATCCTTGTTGATGTATTTTGGCAAAGGCTCAGCTTGACAGTAGATGGGGACATGGGGGTGACTGAGCATTTTCAACGGGAAAGACAACTCGCCCATCTCTGGTTATTTGGTGGTTAGAACCAGGCATTGTTTTTTTGATGTACCCAGGAGCTGTAAAAAAGCAGAGTCTCTATCAAGTACTGGGAGACCATAGGATTTATTTAAAATAATAACTGCCCTGATCATTGCCAGTTAATCAAATGCTTTGCTCTCACTGCTCATCTCTTGCTTTTAGTCTGTGGTTCTGTGGGACAAGGAGAGGGATGAGTGAGGAGTCAAGCACTGCTAATTTGTGCTGAAGGAGGGGAGTGCACTTCATACTCCTGTTACTCTAACAGGTCAGGCTAAGCAGAACTGGGAATAAGCTTGGAGCAGAAGTAATTTCACAAGTACCTGTAAATGATTCCCCTTAATTTTCTGCTTTTCAGAGGCTCTTCTAAGAGTTTTTTGTTCTGTGTTTTTTGGTTTTGGTTTTTTTTTGAGTCTGTTCCTTGGGTCAGAATGTCAGAAAGGGTTTTTTAATAAATCCTTCTCCTCTTGCATTGATGCTACAATGCCTACATTTTAGTGGAGTCCTTCTGTTTGGGTATGGGCTTCATCAGGGTAGCAGGTCACTAAATGGAAAGCTCTCACCCACTTTTGGGTTTGACTGGATTTGGAGGTGGACAAATGACAATCATCTGCCACACCTCAAGGAAAAGAAAACTGGAAGTTGCATGTTTGGGTCTCCTTTTGATGCTAACAACATCCATCTTGTTTTGATGGTACTAAGAGCCAGTCTTCTTCCTTCCTTGTTCCCTGTGTTTAGGTTTTGGGGCTACTGCTTTTCATCTTATAGAAAAATTCTGTTCAGTGTTGTTTACATCTGTGAGTATTTGGAAATATTCTGATTTTCTGTGATTTTTTTGGGGAAAGAAAATGTTTCATTTCAACACCTCTGTCAAATTAGTACAACAATTTAAAATCATAACAAAATAAAATCAAGCCTTGCTACACAAAAAACTGACCCTATTCTGCACTTCAGAGGGGATAGGCATGAGTGATGTGAGTTATTATTGACACTCAGCAATTCAGTAAGTTCAGTTTATGTTTTTGTCACCTCGACTTCAGGTTACTTCAGTGACCTTTCATGAGTCATCCTTAATTTAGCTTGGAGCTAGAGATGCTGAAAACTGGAGCATCTCCATAATAATATAAGAAATAATATGGCAGGCTTGTTAGGTCGCTGCTCTGTGATTTTTTTGGAAGCCAGAAGAGGTCAGGGTCTATCTGCACAGTAGCCTGTGTTATGCACTGGGGGCTGGGAGAGGCATATTTTAAGCAGAAATGTCTTGTTAAAGCTGAAAAGGAGAAATAAAAGGGTAGCTCATTCTCCATGAGCAGCCTCAACCTTCAAATTGTCTTTCTCTACTGGTCCTGAAAATTGCTTTTGTGTATTTGATCTGAAAAGCATTTTTTCCAGGAGTTCCACGTTACTTTAGACAGAATTTATGAGGACAGTGAGTTTTGTACTTTTATTTTCAATCTGCTTTAGACTTTCAGTAATACATATTGGCATTTAATCTGAGTCTGTCCCTCTCTTTGTGCTGTGTGACCTCATTTGCCACAAGCAGACAGGAGGATTGGTCACTTGTGCTGCAAAGACTCAAAGTGATGTCCACAAGGATCCCAGTTCCTTCCATGGTTAATGATTTTAGACTTATTAATCTTCCAGATAACCTGTAAAATCTCCTTTGTTTTTCCTCCTTTGCTACAGAGCAGATGTTACTTTGTGGTTATAACTATGACACCTATCTACATAAATAGGTTATTTAAAGGACTGATGTGGATGTTACAGATTTTGGTTTGAAGACTAGTTATCTAAAGTTTTTTTTCAACTGTATAAAATGAGTAAGGAAGGAAATGAAGCTGCATTGTAAGATGCAGGGACAAAGTGACTCAAGCCCTTAAAGAAATGTAATACTATATTTAGATTCCGTGGTACCCAGGTGAATAAAGTTTTAAGATGCAAACTTTGTGACATTTCCATGAATGAATTATTTAACTACTGATTGATTTTTCTAATCCCTTTTGCATTTTATTTGATTTTTTTCCCCTCTCTTTTGTCAATGAGGTAGTCAATTTAAATAAATGATTCTTGGGCCTTCTTCAGCGCCAAATGGGAACAGTGCTCTTCAAATTAAAAATTACTAAGAAAAGCAGAAGAACAGTTGGAATAAGAAGGGCCCTTAGACCATTGCATTGTTGTATTCCCTCAGTATTTTGGATTGGTTTTACTGGCAGTCAGTGAAGTATAATTCACTGTGAGCAGCTTTTCTTTGCCTCATGGAACAAAGTATCTTTGGAGGATAGAAGAGGTGGAGAAGGCTTTTCCCATCTGAGAACAGACTGGGATTAGATGAGAATTCCAGTTAGATGCAAGGGAAAAAAAAATCCTTATGAGTGACTAAACACTGGGGAGAAAAAAAGAGCCCAGAAAAGCTGAGTAGTTTTATTCCCTGGAGATTTTCAAATGTAACTGGGCAAGTCTCTCAGCACCCTATTCAGATTGAACTACGTTGAGCAGCAGCTTGGGCCAGATGATCATCAAGACATGAAGAAAAGGGTTAATGCAAGATGGTATTTCTTCTGGCCAGTGCATTAGTTGCAACGTTGCCATTTTTCATGTATGTGTGGATGTTGTCAGTATCCCTCTATGTAGGGTGATATGCTCCACAGGTTTTGTAATGGAAAGAAAATGGGAAAGGAAGAATGACCTCAGGATTAAATTAATTCTCTTATCCTGGTGTGTGAGCAGCTTGATATATCGGATTTGGGAGTTGAAATTTTGCTAAAAAGATGGAAATGCATTTTTAGCATGAATTCTATTGTTATGATAAATTATGTCACTTGGCATAGATTCATTCACAGAGAGCAGTGCAGATAGGAACGCTTGTGCAAATGCTGACAAAGTTTAAGTGAGATATTTCAATTTATTTTCCTATTTTCTTTTATGTTTATGCTGGCATTTCTCTCAACTGTAAACATAAAATCATTCTGAAAATAGTTTCTAAGTTAGATTAACTGTGCATGAAATTTATAAATTAAAGTTCTATGAATAATGTGTTTGGGCTTTTTTTCTGCATTCCAAACACTCCTTTTGTACTGCATTTTTTGGTCATTTGCATTGGAAGATGAGAGTGGGGACCAATACAAATAAGATGGAAACAATTATTCATTAGCTTGCATTTGCTCTACTGTGTGTTGCCTTTCTTCTCTACTCTTTTCTCTGTACTTTATTTAAACCTTAGAGGGAGGAAGGAACGTGGCCAGACTGGAGTAGGGCTCTTTTGGTTTCTGAATCTTTGCCTGTGTTTCTTTTAGCTTTTCCACTAATAAAAAGTTACCTTCAGATACCCTAAAGTACAGTAAAGAGAGAGTGCTCAGAGATCCAGTCTGTTTCCCTCTTTCAAAAAAAGATCTTTCAAATCTATGTAGGAAAAAGAAGAGAGATAAACTGTTGACTTGTAAATTGAGAACATCTGTATATCTTGCTGTGTTCTCCGTAGACAGTAACCATTTTGCAGCAGGATCACCCAGCAGTGTGTCAGTACATAGCCTTGTGTTTCTACATCCTAAAACAGCTGCTGGTTCTCTGTAAAGAGAATGTAACACCTTCCAGAGTGGGGAGTTTATGAGTGTGTGGACTCTGTTTATTTTAGTTTTTTGCTGATTTATAAAAGGATGATAGAAGGAGATTTCTTGGAAGTGGTTGCAAGGTTATTTGAAATGGAAAGTTAAGTTAGAGTATTACCTTTGAATCTCTGAATGTGCAATAGGCGTAAAATACCAGCCCTAGGATTGTGAATGTACAGTGTGAAAATACCAGGTTCTAATGTTATTTGACAGCACTTCAGTAAAACCTTCTAGTGGAAGACATGAGGAAAAATTTTCCTATAGCTGAACTTCCAGACTGACTTCCTGAAGCTCTTATTTTCTGGAGTGAAGTTCATTGTATGAACTCAAATCTCTTTCCTATCCTTTACTGTGATTGTATTGTGCTGGTTTTTTGGTGTTTGTTTTTTTTTTTTTCTTTCTTTTTCTACTTTTACCCGCTTAGAAGCCAAACAGGGTGAAATTCTGATTTGTTAGTCCTCTAGTATATAAGAATAAAAAGCTCTTCAGAATTAAATTTGAGTACTCTAAATATTCCACATAATTAATATCATGTGAATGCCAAAAGGTGAAGAAGTTTGAGTGTGTTAATTATACATAAACCATCTTCCATTTCACTCAGGTGACCCTTCCTGGCACCCTGAACAACTGCAGGATGTAAAGACTAGAAAGTTCTCTAGAACTTAAAGAAATGGCTACTTTCATGCTAAAATAAGAGACTTAATTTGAAACCACTTCCCAGAGAAGTACAGCTATTGTGTTTTCTGGTGTCCCCAAATGACATGTATTGTAACCTGGGTCTAATGGCAGTTGTCCTATTGCAGCTAAAAAGGTACCAATGGAATTGAATGACTTTCTGCTCCACTGCCTTACCCAAGTACTTTAGTATATCATTTCAGGAGCTGCTGAAGTGAGCATTTCTCCCATTTTGTTTCATGTTACTTGGGCTCAGTTGTGCTTTAGCATGCAATTTCTGTAATTCTCTTGATTTCCAAGCTGCAGGAATGTACTTTGTTCTGGAGGCATTGCAGTGAATTAGCTTTCTTAATTTAGGTGTAGATTTTTGTCACGTCTTAAGGGTGACCCTTATGAAGAAAGGGAAACAGACTTGTTTAAGAAACAGTCTTGTGTTCAATAAATGGAGATTTTATGCTAAATACAAGGCTAGCTGTTGCTTTGAGCAGCTGAACCTCAAACGAGGCAGGACTGGGACTGGGAAGGCAGCAGAGTTGAATACTGAGGGTATAAGAGAGTGTTTGCCATGAAAAACTCTGGGTTAAGTCTGTGAGGGAAGTTGTAACCCTCATTTTCTCAAAGACTCTGGAGCCTGAAGGCCCACTGTCATCTCAGAACTATGTGCTGTTGCTTTGGGGATAAGAAAAAGTGAGGTTTATTTGTTAGGATCCTTGGGGGAGTTAAATTCAATTTTGACTTCACTGTTGAGCAGTGTTAAACTTTCCCTGGGGAAAACTTTGTTCAGTCTGAAATAAAAATGATCAGAACTTGCAGAGTTTATTTAATTAGCTTGTTAAATACCGGGAAATAAAGACTGTGTTTTACAATCATCTTGAGTAAAATGAACATCTGTGAAAGGAAAAATGCAAGTACTGATCTGCTTTTAGTATATTCACAAGCACAAGGTGAAAAAAATCTCATGTGGTCAAAGACTGTACTCTAATTCTAGAACATTCAATTCACACTTTAGGAATGTGGCATAATTTTTAACTTTCATGCTGCAGAAGTTTGCAGGGGGCTATAAATATCAGATGGAGCTGCTAATGAATGAGGCAGGGTAATGCTGAGAGTGTGGATTTCAATGCCTGTCCTCAAGAAAAACCAAAAACTTGTTATTTCGTATACAAAGTTATTCTATATTGATTGTTAGCTCTTGTCTTAGAGGTTGTGTGTGTTTATATAAAGCAGACATTGTAATTTTAAAATACTTTTATAAAATATCTAGTGCTGATGCTGGAGTAAGTTTAGAATATCACAAGTTCCTCTTGCTGTACCAAAAAGCATTTCATGATGTGAAGCAAGAATTTCAGGGAATAAAACTGATTTTTGCATTAGGCTCCTGCATTGCCAAAACAGGGAGAAGAACAAGTGTCCCACAGGGTCACTGATGAGACCAGGAAAGACACAAAAACATCTGCTAGGAAAATGCATTCCAGATTTCTGCATCTGCCTGCTGCCCTTGCCAAGCTGTGCCATGGGAAATTTGTTTTAAGGGTTGAAAATATTTAACGTTTTTGAGAAAGAAAAATTACACCATTGTATAAAGAATCAATATCAGGCTAATTCTTAACATTACATAGGTTCACCAGTACAATTGAATTTTAAATTCTAGTGCTGTTTTGGGAGAAGGCTTTTATTGTCCTTTCTGGCCATATATTTGCTTCCCATACTCATTTTTCACATATTCTTTACAATGAGTCCCTGTACATTTTCAAGAACTACTGAAAATAGTTGTTACTGCTTAGAGCAGTATAATTGTTCCAAAATTGGTAACTGTTGATAACAGGAAAAAAACAAAACAAAACGAAAAGTAGTAAATAAAACGTTGCTCAACTAGTTCTGCCAAGGAACTGCCCAGAAAAGAAGGCCTTTAGGCAGTAAGCCCTGGAAGGAATGCCAGCACTTTTCCCAAGCACAGCATCCTGGCATTTTGGCCAGCAGCCAGCCACTGGTGCCAGATATTTCATGTCATTTCAGTAAACATTTGCAGTGCAATATTAAAGACTTTGAAAAGCCTGAATGAGAAGCAGCAATTAACAGTAGTTATCTAGACTATGAAACAGCATGCAGTAGTTGGTGGCTTTTTAACCTTCAGTTTTATTCTTGTTATAGAGTACTTGGTCTTACTGTAGCAATTTTCCCTCAGTAGAAGTTACGTTCTGTCTTTACAAGCATTCATAAAACTAAAAAATACAAACAACATAGCACCAACCAAAACAAGATGCCCAAAAGTAGTTTTCTTTTTGCTTGACTGTTAAATTTGCTGCATTTTTAGAGTCCAGATACCTTAAGCCTTCTACTCTGCTGAATGTTCAGAAGAAGTGGTAAAGGTCCATATCCAACACACTTTACTCTTTCAATTCATATGAGTGGAAGCTGTTGCTGCTTTGGCTCAGAAATAGATGTTATAAGTTGATTCTGTGACTTCCTGAGAGGACTGGGAACAAATGCTGCCCCTTAAAATTGGTTTCAATGCTTGTAACAAAAGTTGATTCAATACTTCACACTTCCTTGAACTCTGTACCCTTTTGAAGCCCTTAAATTAGAATAAATCGCCAATAAATTAAGAAAATATCAATAATGTTCCTCCTATCCCTTAGAGGATGTTTTGTGTCTTCACAAAAAAACCAAAAAAACAATGTGCTAGAACAAGACACTATTTTCTGGCATTATTTTGTAACAAATGATGAATAAGTTTCAGCTCTTCCACAAGATGTTCTGCACATGGCTGGATTTTGCACAAAGTCTTGTACAGTCATAAGGACAGAGTACCTGTAACAGTTTCTGATGGGTGTCAGACACTGAGCAGGAAGGGAATTCAGAGACTGCTAAATCTAATAGAATAAAATAATCCTCAGCATAGAAAGAGAGTTAAAATAGGTGCATATGCAGGGGAATAGAAATGCTGTAAAAAGGGAGTCCTGAAGTAGAAGTAAGACCTCAGAAAATATTTTCTTAAAGTGTTGGTTTTGATTTGTTTTTTAAATATTAATAGATTAGATATATTTCTGTTTCCATCCTTAATTTTATACTGCAGTGGTATGTTTGTTTTGGTTTATTGCTTCACAGCTCCTTTAGACAGGAGTGCCATGCTGGTAGAGAAGTGGCATATTGGTTTTTGGAAGTGTTGGTGCTGCTGCACATTGCCCAGATGTGCAGAGTGAAATGTTTAATGGGTTTTCTCTGTGTCATCTACAGATTCTGCTCCCACTTAAGGCCCTTGGACTAGAGAGGTCTTAGGTGGCTGCCCTTCCAGCTACCACTGCCAGATAATCTTCCCCCACATTAATCAAGATGGTCTGAAATTGAGGAGGTCATTTGGTTCCCTTGTTTCCTGTGGTGAGGCTGTTGTGAACATACTGCTTCAAATGACTCAGTGCTCGTGTTCACATTCATGCTTCTGCTGATGAGTTTCATGTTCCTCAGTTTAATGTTTGGTGTATGTAGTATGTAGAGAGTCACAATATATTCTCTTGGCCTTCATTTTGTCAAATGTAAGAAATTAAGCCTCATTTTGTTAAACACACTTGAGATGTTTTTCCCTCCCTAATTGTTTATACTTCACCTTGAAGAAGGTTTAATTTTAAGTACAGAGACAGGACAAGGTCATATATTCATTCAGTGGTAAACAGAGATTAATTTTCAGTTAACTACTTGGTTCAACTGTTAATGTTAGTAATTGAGCCCATGTGGTCATTCAGAAGAATCTCCCTGTTCTCCCCTGGATGGATCCTTTGCCTCTCCACTGTTAAATAATGGATTTAAGGAATCCAGTGTGACAGCAACTGGTCTGTATTACATGAGGCACTTTATGATTTGCTTTTTGAAGTTACTGTGAAGTCTGTGAGATTGAGCTTCTGCTGACTCGACTTTTTTTCCTTCTTGGAATATTTGTGTGTTTTTACTCTGCCTGTTATTAGCTGGGAGCACTAACAAGACGTTTCTAGGCTAGCTAGTCATCTGTTTGTGAAGTCTGGAATTGGGAAATAACAGGCAAAGTTAGAATTTTCACTATGCTGTAATAATCTATTTTTTTATGAGGCATTTCAAACATGTCAAGACAAGACATGCTTTCATAAAGCCCTGTTGTCAGAAGGTTTTCAGCTTTCCTCTTGCACAGTGTGTTCAGATATACTTCAACAATATTTACATCTGATACATTGGATGCTTCTGCTGATTTTGTTCTCCAGTCTGTGGGGACTTGCCTGTCACTGCAGGCTGCTCAGAGGAAGTGCTCACAGGCTCCAGCAGCAGCTTCTCCTTTGCCTTCCCACAAGGGATGTTCCTGCTGCTGGCAGGGCTGGCTCCAGCCTTTTGGTGAAGCTCATTGCTCCTGATGCATGTTCTGAGTTGGAACTGAGTTTATTGCTGGCATTCTTGTGTGAGAAGAGTATGTATTGCAGTACCCACAGCCACACAGGAAATGGGAACAAATGTGTCCCAGTGCCCACAGACACACAGGAAATGGGACACATAGGTATCACCATACATACTTATGCATACATGTAAAAAAGAGCAATTTTTTAATGAAATGCAGGAAAACCTGATGAAATTTTATCTTGGAAACATGATTGCTATACAGCTGAAGTTACAGATGTGCAGTGCTGTTGTGCTGAGTATAAATGCTTGATGGAATACATAGTTTTATTTATTTCAATATGTTGCTGTTGATAGTTATAGCACAGGCTGCTCTGACTTCTACAGTTTCTGTCCAAGTTCCCAGATCAGTTTTCACTAGGTTGTTAATGTATGATCACTTAGTAACTCACTGTTTCCATCCATGCTTTATTTCTGCTGTCCTGCTGGTACTGATATAGGTCCTCAAGTGCTCTGATGTGAACAAGTTAGGACATTTTGTGAGGTGTCCTCTCTTCCTGACCACAGCTACCCAATGAAAGCAGCTCTCCATTGTTTGCTGAGACAACACAGCTGCACTCAAGTACATCTTGTGTACAAAGTGTTCATTGTTGGTTGAGGTGTAGCACCAAGCCTTGGTCATTGTCACAGCTTCAGCCTTGCACTCTTTTGTGCTGCATTTTGTTTCATGGGGAGGTTCTGCCATTGGTGCAGGAATGTCATTACTGCAAAAGCCACAGTGATGCCTCAGTTAAGAGAAATGACTGGCAACGTTCTGGTGGTTGCTATCTCTTTTCTAAAAATAAGAAATGGGAAATAAATTCCTACATGGAGTCTGGTTTTGTCTCTTTCCTCTTGGCTTGGAAAGCAGCAGGAGATAAAACCCTTTTGTGTTTCTGGTGTGGTAAAAGGAGATCCTGGCTTTCCATCCACTGGAAAGGTCCTTTGTGTTCCATAAAATGCAGTGTTGCTGAGGGCAAGCAATATAAGATCAGATAGGAAAGGGTTTTTTTGGATTTACTTAGAATGATGGCAAGGAAAATGGGCTGTCAGCTCAAAAAACACCAGGAAAAGATGGTTGGTTCTTCACAGTTTCAAGTGTGGAACAACAGGGAAAATTTCTACTTAATCTCCCACAGCCTAGTCTCTTTCTGTTCTCAAAGGAATAAAGAAGATAACGGACTTTCTCAGACCTTCAAAATATGAAATAATCTTGAGTGGAATGTGATGCTCAACCTACATATTGGCTGCAACCAGTTGTGAAATTTTTCCTGATATAGCCAGTAATTCCTGAAAATTGAAGTTTGTAAAGATGTGTGAAGTACTTCAAAACTGGTAAAAGACCTAGAATCATAGAATGGTTTGGCTTGGAAGGAACCTTAAAAATCACCTAATCCCAGCTCCCCTGCCATGCTATCTTGGTACTGATAGCTGTCAATGTGGTGTCTGAAAACATTTTGTCTACATCAGCATAGTAAAAGATGGAATTTATTCTGTTTATTATGAAGAATGAAAAGGGAATTAAAAGATCTCTTGAAAGATTTTTGTCACTTATAATTGCTCCTCTTTCTGACAATTGTTGAAAAAGAAACCCACCAAAAACCCACACTGAAGCAGCTGAAATGATACATAGATCATATCTAAAGACTGAGTGTTACATAGTTTGCTTGCTTAAGAATGTAAGATTTTTATGGACTTGTAGAGTTCAATTGTTTGGATTATGTCTGTCTTTTGTGAAAACAAAATTGCTCAGTTTATATCCAGTTAAATGATATAACAAGGGAGTGACATCTCAGTTGTTTCTAAGAAGCTTTTTGCGCTGATTGGAATAAGATTGTGCTGTTAAGCTTTAGAATAATCACAGACAACAGAAGAGTGAAGTATATTGCAACATTGTACTCGTGCATTTGTAAGTATTTCAGAAACAGCCTGGCAACGTGAATTGTTTAGTGAAAGAAAATAGAACTTAAGGAGAAGACCAGAAAGACATTAAATGGAGGACTTGTTATAGAGTATCTTAGAAGGATCCCTGGCAGCTGAGGATGATGATTTACAAAAGCTTTATCAGCTAACTTCTTTGAGTGCACTAATGTATTAACACAGTGAGTGCAAATGGCATTCAATAGCAAAAAATAAATGTTTTCCCTTTGTGGTTTAGGTCTGTTTTCCAGCACAAAGCATGACTCCTTAATAGCTCAGCACAGAAATAGGACATGCTTCATTCCTTGGAACACACATGTCCAACTCCTCCATGGCATTTTAGATCTACGAGTTTATATCTAAATTTATACCTGTAATTTTCAAATGTTATCTGGACCTGTGGGGATCCTTGAGTGTTTGTGCCTTATTATTTGATTTTAAGACTGTGCCTACAATCATGCTAGCCTATTCCTTTCATCACTTTATTTTTTAAATGTTTACGTTGAATTAGGGAAGATTTGCATCTAACAAAGTCAGGTACTAAATTCAGTCTACATTATTCTGCAAAATTAATTACACAGAACCATTTCTAATGATGGGGGAATACTTCTTGCATGATTAGATAGCTTCAGGCAGAGAGGAAAGCCCTTTAATCGGCTTGGAGAAGACAAGTTGCTCTGTCTGAGTCATTGCAAGGTCCACTTGTGTTTGGCTGCAGGTGCCCCTAATGCTTAAAAACACAAGAAAATTTTGAGGAAGTGTTGTGCCTGAGGAGAAAAAAATAATTTCCTTCAAGTTTGATTGAGGGGTTTTTCTGTGATGTTGATATTGAAGGATATTAATTTGCCTCTGAACCTCCAAATATCAAAATAATCACCACTGTTGCTGCTGTTTGATTGTAAATGGAACATACTGATTTTAGGGACAGCAATGGCCACTGAGAGCAACCTGTTGACTTCTGTATTTCTTCTCTCAGTAATTTTGTTTTCTTTGAAAAACAACTTTATCACTATGTAAATGTCATTCTTCATTCTTAGCAGCATGTTAATATTGGGAATTTAAGAATTCCCCTTTTAGAGTTGGATTTGGAGTTTTTTTGGGTTTTGTTTAAAAACAGTGCCAGATCAAGGTAGGAATAACCATCACTTTAGAACTTCCTGTCAAGTTTTATATACACCACTTAAAACATAAATCAGTTAGAAATGTATCAGCCAGAAATCATTGGCACTTAAAGGATATATATCCTTTGTATGGGCTAGATGAAAGGAGATGCCTGTGGAAAGGCTTGATGAGATACATGGGCTTGTAGAACACTATGTTTTCTAGAAATTAGAGAGTATAACATTGAGTTTCACAAGCACCTTTAGTCAACCTTATGACAAGCTTGATCTTTCCCATTTTTAAAGCAGCCTGACATCATAGATGTGCAGAGACCTATTTTTTATCTGTGACTTTACTGCAGCAGAGTGATAGCTGTACTTATTTATGACCGTTATGTGTATCATAAGTTTACTTTTTGATTCTGTTGTTTCTGAATCCTGAGAGATAAATGGAGGCTGATGAAAGCAAAGACAAAAGATACCTTTGGATTCATGCACACAGAGTTATGTAATCTTTTTATTCCTATTTTTTCTGCAGTTGGTATTTCATACTTCACTTTGCTAACTGTAAACCTATTGAGGAACACAGGTTGCTTCTCCCTTTTAGCAAAAGTATTACTACAAAATGGTGTCTGTACCCAACATTGCAGGTTGCTTATGGAGCCATTTCCTCACAGCAGAGTCTCCTCATCAGAGGTGGCTGAGGTAACATTTGAGGGGTGTCTCTGCCACAATTAAAAGGGTGTTGGGGAAAAATTATGTGGTAAAAATCAGCCTCTTACCTGGGATTTCTTATGCCAGATGATTTTTCTGATCATTATTTTGATCCTTAAGAAAGCTGAAGGCAAGGCCTTTGGTGAAAGGCTGTTGGACCTTTCCTGTGAGGCCTGGTTTAGGTGTTCCTATTCTGGCAGGGGGACTGAACTAGATGATCTCTTGAGGTCCTTTCCAATTCCTAATGCTGTATGATTCAGTGTGTAAGGCCATCGGGCCTTACAGGTGTAATTCTACCCTTTAATAAGGAAAAGCCATGAGCCCTTTGCCAGTGGCGGAGGGTAGGAGCAGGGCGGTTTCTGGGGGCGGGGTGATCCGCATTGTTGTGGAACAGTCTGGAGCCTCTGGGGGCGGGACTAGTCCCTCCGGTCAGCCAATCAGAGAGCGCCTCCAGGAGCGGCGGCCAATCACAGCACGGGACAGCGCTCTTAAGGGCCCTGAGGGCCGAGCCGGGCATCAGTCCGTGTGGAGACTGCCTGATGTAAGGTTCGGCGGTGGCGAAGGGGGGAAAGTACGATGGTTTAGGGAAGGTTTGGCCTTCCGCTGACAGAGGAGAGGCTGAGAACCTCTGATGAGAGGCTGAGAAGCCTTGGATGAGAGGCTGAGAACCTCCGATGAGAGGCGGAGAACCCTCCGGGAGGCTGAGGTGGAAGGGAGCTAGGGCATGAGCTATGGCAGGAGACTTGGAATTGATGATCTTTAAGGTCCTTTCCAACCCAAACTATTCTATGATTCTATGAGGAGTGAAGTTCATGTTTAGGGTAGGCACTGCCCAAGGTGGTGGCTTGTTGACAGTAAGATGAGGTGTGGGTGTGAAAGCAACTTGGAAACATGCTGCGTGGTACTAGTCTTGGGTTAGTAGAGCTTCAAATTTAGTTAACTGACCCCCTTGTATTGCTTCTGTCTAATCCTTGACAGACAAAGAAATGCTTTGGAAAAAAACGTAATACCAAGTCTAACCAGGAGCCTTAGGTTATTTGGGTTTAGGCAGCTTTGGTTGTTGCAGGTGTCTGACTTGCATATCTTGTATAAATATTTGTTCATTTTATGTTTATGCAAGAGCAAAACCCTATTTGCTGCTCCTAGAGTTGCCATTCAGCCCATTCACAAAGTCATCTTTCTCAGGAGACAAGAGTATCACCTTATGAGGACAGGCTGAAGGAGTTGGGCTTGTTGAGCCTGGAGAAGAGAAGGCTCAGGGGGGACCTCAGAGTAACTTATCAGTACCAGAGGGGGTCCTACAGAAAGGCAGGAGAAGGACTTTTTAATATGATACCAGATGGGAGGACTAGAAACAATGGATGTAAATCGGAAGGGGGTAGATTTAGACTTGACATATGAAAGAAATTCTTTCCAGTGAGGGTTGTGAAACCCAACCCTGGAACTGGTTGCCCAGAGAGGTTGTGGATGCCCCCTCTCTGGAGGTGTTCAAGACCAGGCTGGACATGGCACTGAGCAGCCTGATCTAGTGGGAGGAACTTGATGGTCTTGAAGGTCCCTTCCAAACTGTTCTATGATTCTATCACAATATTTCTTTGTCATCCTGCTGTTTTTTCTTTGGAATTCCAGTCTGAGAAAAGCTACATGATTGTTAGGTGCTTCTGAATGTATACAATGATGGAAGACATATACCTGTGGCAGTGATGCATGGATGTATTTTGCACGAGCACAAGTAACCATCAATGTTTTCATCCAACAGATTTATTGAGCCTACTTACTGCAAATGTTAAATGTACCGGTGTTACCATAAAAAAGTGGTTTTTAAATCACTGTGTCCGAGCTGATGTAGCTGAACTTGCTTTCTTAGCATTGTAATCAGATGATTTCAGGTAGTGCATATTTTGGAGCGTTGTTGAAGTCAAGGCTGTTACTTGAAGGGTAAATGATGGAATATATTCAAAGGCATTTCTTATAAATCAAAGCCATTCTTACTCCAGAAACTTTTGATTTATGAATGACAAATGAACTTCTCCAAACTTGCTGTAATTTATCTCAAATACGGGGATTTTCAAGAAAGGAAACTGAGATGTATTCACGCTGTGCACTGAAGGTAAAATTTTGAGGCAGTATTAATCAAAACCAATGTTTTGTAGGATGATGGGGACGTAATTCAAGAGACACATTTGGAGTAGTTGCTGTTCTCCTGGATGACAGAAGGACCAGAAAAAAAAGAAGGTAAGAAAAATGTGTTCTTTCATCAGGAAAGTGTGTTTTAAATTTAGTCTTTCTTTTCTCTGCCAGCTTAATAATAAAAAAATGCATGTTAGTAGTTTTAGATGGAAACCTATTGAAGGGATAAAACATATAAAGATTTAGTGGTGCAGCTGGCATTGTATAATCCTAAAGAAAGTTAGTGTAAAAGTGTGTGAAAATAGAGTTTCCAGGGATACAGGGGAATATTGTTTCTTCTCTTACACGTGTGCAAAAAAGAGTCCTACAATCTAGGATGGATTTATTATTCTTCATTGATTGCCTCATTCTGTTGGAGGACATTTCTGGCAATAAAGCAGCAGAGCTGTCCCATCTATCATGATGTGTCGGGGAGCTGTCAGGTCTATGGCTGTTTCTGAACTTTGCTGTTTCAGAAAAATGTAGCTGAGCATTAGAGGCAGAAGTTTGACATTTCCAAGATGAAAATCAATCTTCTTTATGTGGTGTTTCTCATACAAGGCTTCCTTTGGTAGCACAAGTAGTTTTTCGCATGTTTGGGGCTACAACACAGGCACAGAATAATTTGGGTAGCTGATCTGACAGGTGTTCTGTAATGAATATAAATAGAAGAAATTATGATATAAGAACAAATCAAATATCCTCTGTTGCTGCAAAGACAAACCTAAAGGTATTTCTGTACAAAGCTGGGGACTAACAAGGTAAACACAGTTTGTGGTGAGGTGTAGTATTCTATGTTTAGTGAGAAAGAAGTAAATCCAAGATGTATTGGATAGATCCACTCAGTAATGGGTACTGTGTCTATGTCCCAAATTTGTGGTCCCTAACCTTTACCTGGGATAAAGCATAGTATAGGCAGTTGTTCAGTCTCTTTGGCTTGAGTTGTTTTGGAAAGGGAGTATTTCATGAAGTCAGTGTTAATCAAATTAATTGAATCAAATTGAAAATGTTAAGGTTTTATTGTGCTAATGCAATGCTTTTCTCATCCTGGGTGTCTCTTTGGCTAATAAAATATAAACATTTTAAGTTGGAAGGTACTAATAGCTCTACATAAGAGACTTCTGATGTCAGGACTGATTTTAATGGCAACTAACATGAAGCATACCATGTATTAATGCTGAATGAAGAATAGAATTGTTCAGCAGTAGAACTATGCAGTTAAAGAGGAGCCACTGTTGTATGTACAAAATCAGCTTTGATAGCTAATGGGGCCTGGGATATTGTTAGGTTGCAGATTTAAAGAGGGTATTCGCAAACATGAGGTGAGGGAGAATCCGTCAGAGAGAAATGGTGAGGCTGGCAGAAATCCTTGAGAGCTCTCAAGTGCCTTGTTGAAGAAACAGTCTTGGAAATTGTTAGGAAGCTCATGACTGTGCTTTTATTTGCTTTTTGTTCAGTGGAACAGCATTTCTGTGCCTTCAAGGACTTGTAAGCGGGCTGGTGTCAGACAGATTTGTTTATCATTAAGTGTCTTCCTTGTGGAAGTAACCAAGGACAGACCTCTTGTCTTCTTGGTTAGGGTAGCACTTAGCTTTGAAGTTTTTTAGTTGAAGAACCCCCAATTGTACAATAAACACATTCTTAAAACAGAAATGTCCTATTACTTATGAATTGAACTACAGAAAGTGATGATGTTCTATTTTCTCCTGAACCCTCATACCTGCAGGAAATGTCCTTTTTGCTCTGAATGTAGAACAGTCCCAGGATAACTCTACTTCATGGCAACATGCATGTTCAACATGCAGAGCCTTGTCTCTGTGTCATATGACTGAGGTTTAGATCTTGCTACCCCATCCTGCAAGTCACTTAGTGTCTAGGAAACTGTGAAGACTGTGTGGAAACTCAGTACACAGTGGCAAGGGAGAGATTGTCTAATAGTTCAAAGTGATCACAAATACTTATAATCCATCTGAGATGCTGCTGCTTCATACATTAATCTTATCTGAAGCATTTTAAACTCTTCAGTGTAAAGCTCACCTTTATTAGCTCTTCTGCTGTAGGTTACTTGAGATGGCTAAAATGTTTCTAATGGAAGAGATTTGCCATGTCAACCAGAAGGATTTGGAGAGTTTTATGTGCTTATGCGGAGGCAGGAAACAAAGATGGGAAATTTTTGGCTCAGGAAAAAAGTCTTTAGGAAGCAGTGGGCAGGATGAATACACTCTTTTTACTTAGGATTGCTTCTTCATTTTTAATGAAAAAAAGGAAGAAGATGCCTGCTCATTACTGAGCTTCTTTATAAAGATTGAATTTTTAGTTCTGAGTGGCATATTATTGTTAAAATCTTGCTGTCTTGGACCTGTTTGCCCAGGAACAGGAGTTTGAGGGACTGTGGAGTTAGAAGAATTTGTATCTGGTTGGTTTCTTTTGAATTATTCTTTCTTTAGAAAAATATGATGCCAAGACAGGAGGTAAGGAAATGGTGTTGGGTAAGTGTTCTTGGAGTTTGCAGTTTGTAGGATGCTGAAATGTACTGAAAGGATGACTGGGCTGTTCCTTTTAATTTCTCAGTCTTATTTTGGTGCATGATGTATTTGAAGTAGAGAATACCTTTCTCTCCCTTATTTGTGTGGGAGACTAATCAGATAGGCACATACACTTCAAACATGTGGAGAACTCCCCTGGGCATGAAAGTTATAAGAATTTTTGAAATGCTTTTTGAGGAGGTGCTTTGGAAAGCAGAAGAGGATCAATTTGTGGAACACTAGACTGCATCAGCAATTGACTCCAACAGCAGTGGAATGCCAAATGTACTGAGTAAAGTTAAAAAAATGGTTAACACGTGGGTTACCAGAACTGGAAGGTGCTAGGTATCTTCTGGTATAATTTATGTATTAGCACTTTAGTAATTGGTTTCTGTTGATTTTTAAGTTTGAATTAAGAAAAGCAGTCTGTGTGTTTTTACGTGGGGGGGAGGATGACTGCAGAACAGCTTATTTATCCAAAAGCTCCAGGCATATTTAAAAGAAATGCCACTGAGTGTGCTCAGCAGCAGACTTCAAATGTGTGGGGAAAGTTTGCATTAATGGGAAGCTTTCCCCAGGTTCTCTGTCTGCTGCCTCTGTGTGAAGCCAATTGAGGCTTAGCAGAGAAAGGTCATATTAAGAAGAACTGGAGAAAGACTCTTCAATTCATCAGCTGGGCAGGAGTGGGAGATGCCTGCTGGGAGACACTGCAGGTGGTGGCATCTCTGCCACTGGGGCTAGTGCTCTAATTGGATAATGGCTCTTCAGGGCAGCTTCCAAATGGATTGGGAATGCTGATTGCAGGTTCTTTAGGAGTTAGTATATAGAATACTGTAACTTTCAGTCCATGTGTGAAGCAGAGAGGATTGGGTAGTGGGAGGAACCCAACAGTCTACAAATGCAGGATATCTTACTAGAGATAAATTTATTTTTTTGCCCCCTGTATCCTTGGTGGATAGGACAAGTTGAACTGCAGCAAAAAGGTTAGGGTAGTGAAATGACTTCTTGGCGTTGGAAAACAACAGAGTGCATTATCATGTCATTTGTGGGAAGAAGTTTAATTACTTCTCATTCTTGAAAGCTGAATGAACCTTGGAATATTAACCATCTTGTCTGTTGAGATGTCTTCTGTCTGTGTAACCAAGGGATATCTTTGAATGATGAACTCGTGGTTGGACCAATGTATTGATACCTGGAGAGGGGTGGTGAGCTATAGATTCTTTTTCTTGGAAATCTCTCACAGCCTATTTTGTTTGAGAAATTCAATAGCCTTAGATGCTCAGAGTGGAGAAAATATTACACAGATATGAGCAAGGATTCTGAAAAAGAATGCAGAAGCCTACAGACATGAGGACTGATGTTCTCTGCTCTGACATGATGTTGCAGTGAACTTTGGGAGTGTAAGAACAGCCATCAGCAAGGAAGCTTATCCCATAATACGTGTCCCATAGAAGCACTGCGTTGATAGGACAGGAATAACAGATTTCATCTGCGTGTTCATACTTGGCAGGGCTGGAGATTCAAGCTTCATTTGAATGTCTTTGCAGTTACTGGTTACAAGTTGTGATTTATTCTAGCTGAACTAGCACATACTTTCTGGGAATGATTTTTGGAAGTTAGAAGAGGGCACAGATTGTTCTGGAGAAATCTCTGCTCACTGTTCCCTGTTGAGAGAATTTCAGTCCCACTAAATGTTAAAGATTCTATAGTTCACAATAGATTCTGCAATTCTCTGCCCAGCTCTGGCTCCAGTTCTTGTTTTATTTCCATCCTGATCATAGAGCAAGAAAGTCCCTTGGAGATGTTTTCCAGGATCTGTCTTTGCTGTTGATGCATCGGTTGCATCCCAGCTGGTGGCATCTCCTCCCCCGGAGCTTCTGTCTGTTCCTCCTTTCAGACATCACAGGAAAAGGCTGTGGGTTTTGCATTCTCACCAAGTACTTGAAGTTACTTTAAGGCCCTGCAGTAGGAGTAGCTAAACAGGGAATAAATTGCAAGCCCTGCAGCTGGTGTTTTGTGCAATGAGCCAAGCGCCCTTGAGGTTTGGTGGCTGACAGCCTCATCCTCCTTTTGGCCCCCTGCAAGCACTTGGAATTAGATAAAGGTTGTCAGGTGCTGATGTGTTCAGCACACTCTTGTGGGCCCTGTGTCACCTCACCTGTGTGAGTGCCCACACCTGGCATGTTTGGCAGCCTGGCCCTGCTCACTGCTGCTCTTGGCTGCCCTCAGTGCTGGGACTCCACAAGGGATGTTCAGCTGTTTGACAGATGTGTGGGACATGCCTTCCCCAGCTGCAGACCCTCCTTCCTCATGAGGATATCAGGAATTTGAGGTGAAAGGATACAATTATTTTGAGACTCAGAGTGTAATCAAACCTGAAGGACATGAGAAAGTGAGAGTGTGCCTGGCCTTGCCCTGTGGCCTGGCACCAGCAGCAGGATGCCACTAATTGGAAAGCTTTTTGAGGCTGATTTTTCTGGTAATATATTCTGTGTGTTTACATTTAGTTACATTTTACTTGATAAACTATTTATTTTTCTCCCACAAAACTGCAAAATAAGATTTTGTTAGATATGTTAGATACAGTCTGAAGGAGTTGGGGTTGTTCAGCCTGGAGAAGGCTCAGGGGGCACCTTATAGTAACTTCTCAGTACTTGAGGGGGTCCTACAGAAAGGCAGGGGAAGGACTTTTTAATATGATATCGGATGGGAGAACTAGAAATAACGGATGGCTCTCATAAACGGGTAGGTTTAGACTGGACTTAAGAAAGAAATTCTTAACAGTGAGGGTGGTGAAGCACTGGAACAGGTTGGCCAGAGAGGTTGTGGACATCCCCTCTCTGGAGGTGTTCAAGACCAGGCTGGACATGGCACTGAGCAGCCTGATGTAGTGGGAGGTGTCCCTGCCTATGGCAGGGGGGTTGGAACTCGATGATCTTTAAGGTCCTTTCCAACCCGAATTCTATGATTCTATGTTGTGTGCCCTTTGTTCACATCTTGAAGTACTTGGTAGCAGGACCCATCCTTAAAATTTTATAGGTACACAAGCAAGCAAGGAGTTTGTTTTACCCTCTTTTCAGTGATGTGAACTGTTGTTACTGTCTTCTTGGACAAAAAGAAAAGAGGATTCTTACCCTTTGCCTTTCTCCTTTTCCTGATCATTAGAAGCTATGATCCTTTTTTCATTGTTACTAATTTTTCCGGCCTATAGCTGAAAGAACTCAGTTTCTTGATTTTTGAAGAACAGCTGGTGTATAACTAGAACTTGTCAGGCTCAAAAAAGAAGAATTATTTTTATCTTTGCCATGTTTGTTTTCTTGATGACTCAGAGTTGTCCCTGCTTGGGCTTTTTTCCTCTTACACATTTGATCATTGCTCTAACAGGTGTGTAAGAGGCATCAGAGGGAACCTGCTTTAGCCTTGCAATGAAACTGTGTGTTAAAATACATTCTGAAGACAGGTTTTGCACAATCAAAGGAAAAAAGCACTCTTTTCACTTCACCTCCTGAAAGAGGGACTTAGCTAGGCAATAATCCCTGTACAAATAAGTATGTAATTAAAATAATTCCATTGAAGGTGGAGAAATTATTAGTATTCTCCACTGTTTTCAAAGTTTACATTAGTAACAGTCCAGGATATTGCAGGAGGAAGTATGTCAATTTAAAATATTGATTTCTTCTTTTGTAATTTTAACAAGTGTCTTCTTAGTGCTATAACTAAGTGGAAGGAGGTGGTTTTTAAAGGAAAGATTTTGTTTTTACATTGGCCAGCATTTCTAGTTACTTCAAAAACACTGAAGCATGTTTTCCCTGTGGAGACAAGGCCTGCTGCCAATCTGACAGGGGCAGTGGCCAGAGTGTTTGCCGCAGTTATCATGGAAGTTAAATTTGATTTAATAAATATACCCAGTTTCCTTTATGATGTTTGTGCCTGTATTATTTAACTTGACAAGTTCTTCCTGAATTTTTTTTTGGTGTTTTTTTGTCCCCTTCAAGACACAGCTCCCCAATTCCATGTGGAAATTGTCAGGTAGCATCTGGTTAAATGAAGCTGACAAGTCTGTTCTGTCAGTTCTCATTTTAGTAACTTTTAGTTCTTCACATATTAATGTGCAGAAGTCAGGCTTTTGTATGAGTGACAGTATCTACAGTAGCTTTTTCTGTCTTACACTGATTCATATTAGAAGTTCAGCCCATCTCTGGCAAAGCTTGTGGTTTTGGGTGAGAAACTGTACTTTTTGATAGTTTTTCATTTCAATGTGATGTGTTCTGAAACTGCTGAATGCCAAGGGAGCCTGTTTGGGCTGTAGAAGCTACTAGAGCAAAAAAACAATGGATTTTAGTGTTGTGTTACAAACCTACACATGGTTACATGAAAAATTAATAGTTTTGTACTGTGTTACTGAGCATCATAGTGTATGATATTAAATCCTAAAGCCTTTGGTATTTGGAAGACTTTCTGCAGTGTATCATCTCTAGTCTTTACAGAAAGCTTACCTGTGTTTAAATTTTAAGGATTTGAGTGGTCCCCTCAGGACTATCTGCCTAGTGAAACTAAGGAAAAAGTTGATGGTGTTTGATCATGGGCTGCTTTTAGGTCAGGGTAGCTCCTGCAGGGTAGATTTTTGAAAAGAAACAATTATTTATTCCAAAGCAGTATTCCATCAGGTGTGGAAAGGATTCAGTGTAAAAGAAAAGCACAATATTAAGTCACATCAAATAGAATGGCTTGAAAATATTATCTATTTAATAAAGTAGATGTCTCAAAATGCATCAAATATGAAAATTTGATATTTCAAAAATTCAGTTCTACAGCTGTATGAAATGAACCTTTTCTCTGAGACCAAGTGCAGTTGTGTTTTTAGCTTCTGTTTGTAAGATTTTAAGAAAATCATGAATTTCAATGATTTTCTCATACTTTACATGGAATATTTTAAGCTCTACAAATATTTTCAGCCTTGAGATTAGTGTGAGGTTCTGTCAGTTCTTGTCAAGTGCCATCCTTTATAATTGCACAACAGGCTCAACGTTCTTTAACATGTAATCAGCCCCTTTCAGTGAAATGCATAGTTAAGGAGGTGCTAGGAAAAGGCACTTTTGCTGATTTATGTAAAAGACATTTGAAATGGTTCACTGTCATTTCCCAGAGACAGAAGCCTGCTTGGTATCTGATACATTGAGTGAGGCTCGCTGACAGTTGCATGAAGTGTCACAGAAATGTCAGAACTGACAGTGTTTGCAGCATCAGGGCTGCACAGCAGGAGATCCAATTTTTAGTACTTATTGCCTGCAGAAAGAGAAGACGTGGGTCAGAAATCTGTCAAAAGCCATCAAAATTTTTTCTTCTCTACTCTTAAGAACTGAAAACTAAGCAGACCTGCCCTGTCTGATCTCTGCTTGGTCTTTCAGACAAGGCTACAACATACTGAGACCAAGACACCAGTAAAGTATAGTTCCTTCCAAAATTCATGAGGAGTGTTTTCCCTGTTTTCTAGTTCTTGTAACTCCAAATATATTCTTCTGAATAGTTTTGCTTTTGGTAGCCCATTGCTGTGAGATTCAAGTGCAACAACAGTTGGAGAAAAAAAAACCAGCAGTAAAGGAAAACATGGCTGATTTCCTGGTGAGACTGAGAACTGAAATAGGCACAGCATGGGCCACAGCTGCTGGTGCAGTTAAGGACTGTTGGTGCTGTCATCTCATGGGGCTTTAAGATAAGCCTGGGAGACTCTTAATATCTCACATGTTTAAGTTGTACAGGATATATGCAACTAGTGCCTTTTGTTCAATTTCTCTCACGTCTATTTTAGCCATGCTAATAGCTTGACATGCTTGACTGCAATAACCTGGGTTTGTAGTTGACCTTAAGTACAATTTCCTATGCACTTAACAAGTCAAGTGCACTCTTAAGCTTAATCATTGAAATTTTGAATCTTGAGCCACCCAAGGTGATGAGTAGAGTATTGCTTAGAATGTTCACCTACTGATTTTGAGTAACCTGGATTGTTTAGTGAACGAAGTCTGTGCTTATAAAAAATGACTGTGTTGTACTAAATCACTGATTGAAAAAGTCAGTCTGTACCTGTCTTAGACTTCCATCTCACTGTAACATAGGTGTCAACGTTTTCTGACATAATATTAGTGTATAGTCACAGTTGAAGGGTTTAGAGATGTCCACATACAGAAATATTACAAAGTTTACAAATTTAGAAAACAAAACTATCTGGTTGAAGCAGAAAACCTCATAAATCCATCTGCCAATTTTCTATACTTAATGTTTTCATCCTTCTGTCTCATGTTTCTTTGTTCCACATTATTAATGTTGAACAATGAGCTGTCATGTTATAGCATTTGGAGATGTGCTTGTCTTACTTTTTTTTGGCTACCACAGAGAAATGAAGAAGAAATGTATATCAAATAAGGATTTACTAAGTATCACTGCACGTACTTGAAAGAACTATCATTATTAGTAGATAAAACCAGTGCAAAGAGTTTTTGTTCTTTGTGTATCTTGAGTCTAAGAGGTCTGTGTAGAATCCAAGAATTTGTAGAGTAGGAAGGACCTTCAGAGGCCATCTAGTCCAACCTCCTGTAGTGAGCAGGGACATCCTGCACTAGACCAGGTTGCTCAGAGCCTCAGAAAGCCTGGCCTTGAATGTCTCCAGTGATGGGGCTCCCACCATCTTTCTGTGTCTCATCTTCATCTTCTAGTGGTAGGTAACAGCTATTTCTAGTTAAGTGATAATGCTTTTACATTCATCTTGCAATGGTGTGTTAAAGATGTGCTCATTGTCTCATCACATTCATTAGTGGATCAAATGTGAGGAGAATCTTGAGCATGCTCAATGTCCAGAATCAATTCTTGCTACCCGTGCTTGAGTTCTCTGCTGTCATCATCTTAATTAGCTCCCTGAATTCAGGCAGGTAACTGGAGACATGAAGAGCTGATGAGTCTGAGAAGAACTTTGGAAGAATTTGTTTTATTGTAAATGTTGTGATTGAGATTTTAGACAGTTGGGTACTTTGTGAGCAGGAGCACTGGAGCTGCACTAGCTTCTGTAGGCAAAATTGAGCTTGCCGTGGTCATGTTTCACTGAGGAAGTCAGAGGTTTTACATAATTTGTTATTTTGGTTGTTGGGTGATGCCTGTGTGTGATGTAAAGTTCAAAGGCAATTCTCAGATACTGTTATTTTGGGTGTATGTTTTCTCATGTGTACCATGTCTGCTGTAAGGAAGCATACTGCTCATACATGAAGAGTTAATCTCTCCATCTAAATTTGTCTGAATATTTGTTTCCTCATGCTTTTGAAATGACGTGACAGTGTCCCCTGGTGGTGAGAGGGGAGGAGTTGTGTGAGATTTGCAGCATTTCTTGCCCTTTTAATTTTTAATTGGAAGTAAAAGGCTGTCCTTTCATCACTTGTGATGATTTACAGAATAATTTCATAGCATGGTTATATTCTAGATGTGCATGGATGGGATGTGTCTGGGACTCCTGTAATTACCAAGACATACAGCTGTTCTACCTAAAACCACTGAGTAGTTCTCATGCAGAGATGGGAAGAAGCTTGTTTCCCTTCTCAAATAAACAATGTGTTCTTGTACTCTGCGGGAGGTGCAGAATAAGAAATGATTTCACAGCACAATCCTAATTACCTTGCAGTGGCAGTACAGCATGAAATTCGCAGTCACTTGGTTATTAGCTGAAACTGAAATAGCCCCACCAGCAGGTCTTCCAGGCATCTGCATGGTACCATGCAGCAGCTCCTAGGCCATGTGTTCTCTCTCTCATTTCATTTCTCTCTGCAGCCATTACAAATCCCAATTTTTGTGTGGTATTCTGGAACATCTTCAGCGAATTAGGAGCAAATGCCATTCTCTACATAGACTAAATTTTAATATAAAGTCATAGAATGGTTTGGGTTGGAAGGGACCTTCAAGATCGTCTAGTTCCAATCCTCCTGCCATGGGCAGGGACACGTCCCACTAGACCAGGTTGGTCAATGTCTTTTCCAGCCTGGCCTCAAACACCTCCAGGGAGAGGGCAGCCTCTTCCAGTGTCTCACCACTGTCACAGGAAAGAAATTCCTTCTTCAGCCTAAAACTCCCCTCTTCCAATTTGCATCCATTATTCCTAGTCCTGCCATCCTGGACCCTATTCAAAATCCTACCCCTGCCTTTCTGTAGGCTCCCTTCAGGTATTAGTAGGTCACTATGAGGTCCCCCCTGAGCCTTTTCCAGGCTGAACAACCTCAACTCTTTCAGTCTGTCTTCATAAGGGAGGTGCTCCAGCCTTCTTGTTTTCTTTGTGGGTATATACGTAGGGTAGGGACTAGTTTCTTCTTCAAGACATTGCAAGTAACATTCTTCTTTATCA
>VZTY01029725.1:33589-50490 GCA_013400935.1 Turnix velox | reverse complement strand
AGCCCCTGGAAGGCCACTAGAAGGTTTCAAAGAATGGTTTGGGTTGGAAGGGACGTTCAAGATCATCCAGTTCCAATCCCAGGGACACCTCCCACCAGCCCAGGTTGCTCAGTGTCTCATCCAGCCTGGCCTCAAACACCTCCAGGGATTGAGGGGAAAACCCACAACCTCTCTGGGCAACCTCTTCCACTGTGATTTAAAGGAGAGAATCCCAGTTCCTTCCCTCCTGGAACCAGCCCTAAGTCTGCTGTCCCCAGGAGCAAGGATGGAAAATCCATGAGGGGAATCACCCAGCTCTGCCTGAACACCAAAAGCAGATTAATAGGGCATGAAGGGTTGGAACTAAATGATCTTTAAGGTCTCTTTAAGGTCCCTTCCAACCCAAACCATTCTATGATTCTACAATCTGTGGGAGGGGATGAGGGGTCTTGGGCATCATCCCTCCCTCAGAGAATCCCCAGAGCATCACACACCAGCTCTGGCCTCTCCCAAATTCATGTTGGAGGCCACAACAACACTTTAATGTTACAACAACACGGAGCTGCCATTTCTGGATGATTATTTCCATCCCCTCACCAGGATGGTTTCACCTGGTGGGAGGAATGATCTTGCCAAAAACCTCCCTAGAGCATCATGGCCCCACTGGGAGCACCAAGAATCCTCCAGTCTCATTTTAGGCACACAAAAAACTCCTAATTAGCTTTTTGTTTAGCCTTATTATGAGAGTTTTGACCTTTCTAAGTGATCAGCTTTCCAAACTAATGAATTGGCACAATGTAAAGTACACACTCAGCCCAGGACTGAGCTTTCTCTTGTGGTTCCTCATCCCTTTTTCCACCATTTTTCCCAAGAAGCTGCTGAGCTTTGTATTTCAGAGTCTGGACAAGGTCTGGCTCCTGTCCCAGCACCTCTGGGACTGGGGTGCACCCAGTTTTGGGGCTTCTCTGTCCCTGGTGTCACTGGGAAATGGCTCTGGGATGTGTCCTGCTGCCACCACCCATGCACAGCTTCACTTCATCTCAGGACCTCCCAGTTCTCCAGCAAACCCCAGTCTCATCCCAACTGGGAAGCCCACCCCACCCTCTCCTGGGGAGCAGGAGCAGCACAGACATGGCCAAGGTCATGGTGGGAACAAAACAGGCTCCTTGTGGGAGCTCAGCTCCAACCTCCTTATCACCCCTTTCCATCCCTCCCTCCAGAGGTGCCCCTGATTACCTGGGGTTATTAAAGAAGAAGCTGCAGATAAGGGGCTGCAGGGGGATCCCATTATCAGCCCCAGGTGCTATCAGGGCTCCTCCATCACTCCCCCCCAGCCTGGGAATAACAGAAGATAAAAATCCTGCTTTGGGGAAGTGTTGGAGAGCATCTCCTGGCACAAGAGCTCAGGGCTTGGGGGGGGAGGAAGTTTTTGGGAGATAAGAGCCCCCTCACCTTTCCTCCCCAGGCAGAGAAGGGGGGATGAGAGGAAGGAAACCCCAACTTTGTGCCTGGCACTGAGAGAAACCCCTGAATGGCTGGAGGCAAAGCTGTGTCCTCCTCAAAGCAGATCCCCCACACCCTTCCCAGGAGCAGCTCTGGTACTGAACAACCCCAATCCCCCCTCCCCATCCCTGCACATGTGTCTCCCCCCCCTCAAACCCACCTCTGCCATATTTCCTCCCCTGCACGAGGCCCTGTGAGCTGCCTGCTCTGCTTTATAACATGGCTGTTTCCTGCCCAGGCTTTATTACATCTGTTCTTTGGGCTATGGGGTTATAAATTGGGGACGTGCTGACGTGCAATCACCAACTGCAAAGCCAATCCCTTCTCAGCACAGCAGCAGCCAGACCCACACGGGGGGACAAGGCAGAGCCAGACCCCATATAAACCCCCAGAAGCCAGGATTGGGGGTGGAAAAGCCACCTTCTCCTCATGGAGCTGCCACCTTCACCCTCTGGGAGAACATCCTCAGCTTTTGGGTTTCACTAAGAAGCCCAGCTGCTGCTCCAGACCTTTTTTTGGGGGGATGCTGGGGGTTTGACACAGCCCTGGAGGCTCCTCATCCCTCCTGCACAACCATCAGGGAGGTCTTGGGCAAGAAGCAAAGCCAGATCAAGGCTGTTTGATGGGGACAATGTCCTGATGGGGCATTTTAGGATGGCAGAGCCCTACACAAGGAGCAGCCCAGTGCCCTCACTTCATGGCTTTGCTGGGTACAGCCCTGCCACATCCCAGCTCCTTTCCCAGCCAAGAATGAGGTGGAAGCAGCCCCGGGTGTGTTGTCCTGAGGAGCAATGATGGCTTGTGGGGACAGGAGGGGAGATAAATGTAGGGACAGAGGGGAGATAAATGTGGGGAGTCACCCAGCTGTGCCCAAACGCTGCTGCCCCTGTTCCTCATGAGAAATGTCATTGGAAAATCAATTCCCTGTGTACTTCTGGGAATCACAACCATCACTTCCCTGTGATTTATTCCCTGTGTGACACCCGCAGGAGCTCTTTGTTCATCATTTTGAAAGTTCATGTCAAATTGCTTTGAGTTCCCAGGTTTGTGCCCTGACACAGCCCAGGGGTGTCTCAGGCTCTCCTGAGAGGGAGCTGGGATGGGGAGCCCTGGGGATGGCTCCAGGGGGGACACTGAGGGGTGGGAGAGAAGCAGAGCCTTGTGTCACCACACAGGGACACCTGAGGTCCCCCAGAGTCCCATCTCCTGCCCCCAGCCAGGCTCTCCTTGAGCTCCCTCCTGGTTTCTCTTCCCCTCCTCCCAGCCCAGCACCAAGAACCTAATTTGGAAGAAGAGAAGGGGAAAAATCCCTGCACTCCCTTCCTTTGCCAGAGCTAATCCCCTGGCTGTGGGCTTCTTCCAGAGATGCCCCTGATTGAAATGGAAATACTCCCCCCCACTCCTCTCCCTTAAAGGAGAGCCTTCCCTCTGTTTATAAAACCTTCCAGAGGGGCTTGTTCTTTTGGGGATTTTTTTTTTTTTTACGATTTTCTTTTCATGCCTGGCCTTCCCCAGGAATGCAGCAGCAGCAGCAGCTCAATGGCTGCAGGAAACATCACTGCCCATAAAACCCCCTCCCTGCCAGAGCCTGACATTGTCATGAAACCAAAATATTCCTGATGCTTATCAGGGGCTCACATCAAAGGCACAGGGGCCATAAATCTCAAATCAAAGCAGCTCCTTGGGCTAATGGGTGTCCAGAGAGGGTCCTGCAGAGAGCAGAGTGGGGGGAGGCTTTGCTGCACTCAGTGTGGGGACACCCCCGAGCTCATCCCTTGGGGAAAACCTTGGAAAATTCTCCTGCATCCTCCTTGCAGCTTGGGGTGACCCCCTTGTCCCCAGGCTGAGAGCAGTTCTGCACCTTGCCCATCTCCTCTTGCAAGTGGGAGGCAGGAGAATTGCTGCACATCACTGAGATTTGGGGAAATCAGCATTTTCCAGCCCCAGGAGGATGTTTGTCACCAGTTGGGCTGTGGGGTCACCTCCAGCAGCTTCCAGCTGGGTATTGTCTGCTCCACAAAGACCTTGAGGGATGAGACTCCTGTCTCTGAGCTGTTCCAAAAGTCAATTATCTCCCTGGCTGCTCTCTCTGACTCCAGTTCTGCTCAGCTCACACCCTCACCAACAATCAGCCAAGTGTTCAAAGGAGAAGTTTCCATCTCACCCTCCCCAAGCCCTGCTGACAGGAGGATTTACACCCTGGGGGTCACCACAAGGCAGGATTGTCCCACCCCAGGGCTGCCCTGGCCACCAGAGCTTGTCCCACGTGGGAGAGAGAGCTCCTGGGATGTGGTACCTTCTGGAAGCAGGGTGAGGATGCTGAAGGCTCCATGAAGGAAGTTTAAAAAGCAGCAGCAGCATCTGTGGGAGAGGCAGACACTAATGTGACATCTCTCTCCAGCACTTGCCATCTCCTCCCTCTGCAGCTTTGATGTTAACTTCTTACAAGCTCCCAGACAGCTGGAGGATTTGATGAGGAAATGATGCATGGTAATGGGGAGAAGGAGAGGGATGGGAGAAGCTCCTCACACCCCACAAATACCAGGGGATGAGCACTGCCTGTCCCAGGGCTACACTCTCACTCTTGGGATGCCCCATCCAGGACTTTTGAATGACACAAACCCCATCCAGATGTGGCAGGGACACAGCAGTGGGTGATTCACTGGTCAGGAGGGAGATGAAAGCAGTTTGGCCACAAGTTGAGCACAGGATTCCCATCTCCTCCCAAAGTAGGTTACCTTCCCCCTGGCTATGAAGGGAGGCAGGTTTGATACTCAGTCTCTGCACCTGTGTCACAGGGCCCTTAATTATTTATAGGTTTTTCTGTGCTGTCTGTGCAGTGAGAGGGGCCGGGTGGCAGGTGAAGGCTCCTGCAGCAGCCGCCTGCCAGCAGGGTGAGGGGCTGCCTCTCAGATGAGAAGAAAAGAAGTGTCTTCAGCAAGGGGGAAAAGTGACAAAGTGACACAGGAGCTGCCTCATTTCACAGTCAAGAAGGAGGGGAAGAAAAAAAAAAATCCCACAAACCACCTCAAGTCTCCAGAAAAGAAACACTTTCCTCCTAAACACAGGGATGCTCCTAAATACAAGATGCCTTTTTGTGGGGGAAGAGCCCTTTGGTTTGGGGACTTCAGAGGGAGGTTTATGGCCAGGGGCTGGCCAGCTCACCCTAAAACCCCAGACACTGCTCCCCTTGGGTAGAGAGACACTGAACTGCTGGCTGCTGCAGGCTCAGGTGTGTCACACACACACACAAAGGTACCTTTTTATAGGTAGGAAATTATAGGTGCCACGACTTCAAAGGTTCTTGCAACAAGAGCTTTCCCTTTGATAAATGACAGCATCATTAAGGGTGATTTATTACCTGGGCTCTTTGGACAAACAGCAACAACCAGTTCCTTCTCATTTGCCCCAGGTGGGTTCTCCCTGGCTCTGGGAGACCTGGTGGCCCAGGAGGTTGCCAAGAGCTGCTGTTACTTGAGCACAACATCTCATTTATTAACTTGTCATCGGGTGTCATAAAGTTTAGCAAAAGGCTGTGTGATTGTCTACTTAAGCCAGGTAATTACCCCATTATTAAAGCTGCCTCCTTTATTTATTTGCTCTTCTGGGGGTTTGTTCCTACCTTTGCTCCACACTCTGCCTTCTCATTACCCTCCTCCCACAGACATGAAAGGGGTTTCTGCTGCTCGTGGGGCTGGGATGATGCTCAGGGAGGTGTCATAGAATGCTTTGGGTTGGAAGGGACCTTCAAGATCATCTAGTTCCACTCCCCTGCCATCATCATAATAATGATAATAACAAAAATCAAAGGAAATGCCACCTTGTACCCACTGCAAGGGTGGGATTTGGAGGAAATAAACCAGATTGGTCCAAAATAGGGGTTTTAAGGTGGCCAAATCTCCATGGGAAGGAGGTTCCTCTCCCAAAAACTTAGTCCACTGTCAGGAGATGAAATCCTGGGATCTTCTGAACCCTCTTTTTCTCTTCAAGAAGTGCCTGTAGAGGAGGAATCAGTGTCAGTTGGCACAAGAATAACCAACAGAGACCTTTGTCCCTTTGTCATGGCCTGGGGCTGCACCAGCTCCAGCTCAGCACACACACCCCAACAAAACCCCTTTGTGAGAACCCCCAGAGTGGGGAAAAATGGATGGAGGAAAAATGGAAGATGCAAAAGGATCCCAGGAGGAGGGGTTTTGTCCCAAGCAGCCCCTATGGAGTGTTTGTGGCCATGCCAGGTCCCTCAGCAACCCTCCCTCCATGTGCCCAGACACAGAGAGATCCACACCCCCATGGAGGAGCTGCCCAGACAGAGGAGAACAGAGCAGAGAGATGCTAATTGTCTTGGGAACACCCAGAGCTCAGGTGTGTGTCTCCCAGGAATGTCTGGGACCCTGCCCCAACACATCCCTCACCTGGCACTGGGATGGGATGGGATGGGACAGCAGCACATTCCCAGGCAAAGTAGGGAAGCTCCAGCCTTGCCTCATGCCCTCCTCCCATCCTCACCAGCACAGAGCCACAGGGATAAATCTGAGTAACAAACACCTTGTAAGAGCTTCAGCTTCTCAAACCACACAAGAACCAACAATTATTCAGACAAACTGGAGCCCAAACCACAGGAACTGCCACCCCAGAGCCCTGCACTCAAACACCAGCAGGTCCTGCAGGGCAGATGCAAAATCCATCACCAAAAATGCCAGCAAGAGGAAGAATTACCCAAACAAAACCCCACAGCTCAGAACATAGAATCAGAGAATAGTTTGGGTTGGAAGGGACCTTAAAGATCATTGAGTTCCAACCCCCCTGCCATAGGCAGGGACACCTCCCACTACATCAGGCTGCTCAGTGCCTTGTCCAGCCTGGGCTTGAACACCTCCAGAGAGGGGGCATCCACAACCTCTCTGGGCAACCTGTTCCAGTGTTTCACCACCCTCACTGGAAAGAATTTCTTTCTTATGTCAAGTCTAAATCTATCCCCCTCTAATTTCCATCCATTGTTTCTAGTCCTCCCATCCCATATTATGTTAAAAATTCCTTCCCCTGCCTTTCTGTAGGACCCCCTCAGGTACTGAGAAGTTCCTCTGAGGTCCCCTCTGAGCCTTCTCTTCTCCAGGCTGAACAACCCCAACTCCTTCAGCCTGTCCTCATAGGGCAGTTGCTCCAACCCTTTGAGCATCTTCATGGCCCTTCTCTGGACCCTCTCCAACAGCTCAATGTCCTTCCTGTGTTGAGGGCTCCAGAACTGGACACAGTAACTCCAGGTGGGGTCTCACCAGAGCCCAGTAGAGGGGTAAAATCCCCTCTCTGGACCTGCTGGTCACACTCCTCTTGATGCAACCCAGGATTTGGTTGGTGCCTTCTTGGCTGTGAGTGCACACTGCTGGCTCATGTGGAGTTTGTCATCAACTGACACCCCCAAGTCTTTCTCTTCAGAGCTGCACTCAAGCCACTCTCCACCCAGCCTGTGTCTGTGCTTGGGATTGCTTCCACCCAGGTGCAGGACCTTGCACTTGGCCTTGTTGAACATTCCCTGCTGCCCCACTCACTTCTGGGGTAGATGTTGATCAAGGAATTTCATCCATAAATCTGCCTCTTACACAGCAAAAGGGTTCCTGTTGTAATTCCCAAGGGGTTGTTGCTCACTAATGACAAGTGGGTCAGGGCTCAGCCTGGAGGTTTTTTTTTGGCTGCACGTGTTTTACCTGGGGCCAACCCCTTTAGGGAACCAAAGGGAAAGGACAGGAAAAGCCGGTGGGACTTGAGAGAACAAAACCCAACCCTGTGTCACAGCCCCACACCCTGCAAAATACCTGCTGCAGGGATCACGGGGTGTTTGGCAACAGGGAGAGAGAGAGAACTGCACCCACACACAGCACCAGCCCTGGAGCACTGGGAATGGCAACTGGGATCCCTTTGGCTGCTGGCAGAGGGAGGGAGGGTGATGCTGGAATAAGGGAACACCAATGGGGGATGTCAGCAGCCCAGTGCCCAGCAGTCAATCTCCCCCTTTCCATTTATTAAAGGGGCATTTTTATCACAAAGAGATGTTAAAAGTGAAAATGGAGGAAACACATTTTACATCCTCCCCATCGATTCCTCAAGATATTTACAACTGCAGAGATATTGATCTCCTCCTCCTCCTCCAAGTGCTGGACACACTGCGTGTGACAACAGCACTGAGAGAGGATTTTGGGCAAATCAACACCCAAAGCTGATGGGTAAATCAGTTCAGGGGTGCCAGGGGGCAGTGGAAGGGCTGCAGTTGGGATTCTGGCTCTTGGCTCCAGCTCTCACTGCCTCGGAAACTCACAAAAATGGAACCCCCCCCAGTTTTGCTGTGTGCTGGGCAGAGCATCACCCCAAACCTGCCTCCAGGAAAGAGTCAGAGCTGACTCCAGAGCTCCTGGAGATCTTCTCAGCCCCCATTCCATGAGTCCAGGCGTGTTACCCAGTGTGCAGCACTAATGGGAAGTGACAGACGTGACGGGGACAGGGGCAGCTCCGACACCAAACTCCCCAGGGATGGGTCCCCTCCTTCCCTGCATCAATTCTCTGCCCAGCTGAGGCTTTGCTGGGGTGAGGGGGGGTCTGTGCACACCCCAACAGACTTCCTAAGACAGGGATTAATTGGAGCTGTCAGCAGCACTTTGGTTCCTTTGCCTGAGGAGGGGAGGGAAGCACTTCCCAAAAGCCAGGGCTGGAGTCACAGAGCCCCACAAAGCCCCCGTGGCTCTGGCTGTCCCTGTGTGGACTCAGAGGCAGATGTGAGGAGCTGCAGGAAGTACATTTGTTACTGGGAAGGCTTTGATACCTCTCATGTGAGATGTCTCTGCCTGCTGGAGGAGTGCAGGCATCTGGCAGGAAATTACCATGAATCCTGTTTCTCTCAGCAGCCGCACACGAACCTCCAGGCTCCTCTCTTCCCCCTCCTCTTCCCTTTTCCCAGCCCATGGAGAAGGTCCCACTGACCCCCCTGACACCTCCCCATCCCTCTCTGCAGCATCCCAGGAGCTTTGCTGCCACAGCAATCCCACAACCTTGGCCAAAACCCCTTTTTGCTGGGGGTCAGACCCTATTAAATGGTTTTATTCCAGTCAAGTGCAGTAAACACAGGTGGTGCAAGAGCACACCTCCAGTTCTCTGCCCCCAGCCCAGCAGGAAGGGCATCCAGCCCCTCTCTCCCTGCTTCCTGGGGGCACACAGAGACCCCACAGGCTTGGGGAGATGCAAGAACATGGCTGGGATGTCCCTTAGGTTGAACCCTCGCAGAGGAGGACCCAAGGAGAGGATGCACCATGAGGGAGGATGGGGCAGGGAGACTTGGACCACCAGAGCCCCCAAACTGCTCACTCAAGTGTGAGGGTACAAACCTGCTGCCCCCCAACTCAAACACAAGCTCCCTTTGCCCCCCCCCCAAGTCTCCCAGGCTTCATTTGTGCCACCATCCCAGGCAGTTCCTGACAGATGACTTCATTTTAACTCCACAGCTTCCCTGTCTTGTGGGAGGCATATTTCTAAGTATCCTATTTGGAACAAGGGCTGTGCAAAAAAAAACAAGGGCCAGAATTATTCTTTTGATGGTGTGTGAGTGTGTGTGTGTGTGTGTGTCCCACTCCATCCCTCCCCCTTTCCCCAACAACTACAACCACAATAAATTTTTCAGGGAGGAAAAGGGGAGGGAGGAAGGGAAGGAGAACCTTTTTGTGCAGGGTTTGGAGCCTGGTTCCATCCCCTTTTCCCCTCCCAATCCCACACCAGCACATCTGGTCTCACTCCTCCCAGGGGTGACATATTTCCCCCCCCTGCCCAGAGCCCTAAATCAGAGCAGCCTTTCAATAAATCACAGGGAACACTTATTTATTGGACACAGTTTTGGGGCTCTTAAAGCACGGAAAATAAATTTAATGGAGCGTTTGGAGCATTTCTCCAATCTTTTGAGGGATTACTTGGGGAATTTGTCAACGGAGCCAAGCACAGCAGCTCCATCCAGAGAGATGGGAAAGAAATTATGGGAGATACTCTACAAAGGCCCAGGTGTACCCTAAATCACATCAAAAAAAAAAAGACAAATGTGGGAGCCCCCAGCTTGCCAGCAGAGCTGATTGGCAGTGCTGGGGTTTATTTAATAAACTATCATTTTAGCCAGAGGGTGACTTTAATCTGAATTACATTCTCTTGTTTTGGCGTGTGCCGTGCCAAGCCATTTATTGAATGCTGCAGCCCACTTCTTAACCTCAAACATGGAAAGAAAAAGGGGAAAAAAAAAAAAGAAAAAAAGAAACAAGAAGGAAAGCCTTGAGAGCCCCTGGAAAAACCTGCAGACAGCAAAAGCTGCTCTGGTGAGAGGGGAGAAGGAGGGAGCTCGGCTTCATTTTGGGTTCAGTTGAGAAGAACTGAGATGGGAGAGAAAACAAACATGTCCCCACACACACCCAGTTAATTCCACCCCTGGAGAGACCATTACAGACCCCCCAGCTCCCAAAAAAAAGTCCAGAACCTGCCTAGAGACTTCCAGATGCCTGATGTCCCCATCACCCTGCAGCCCCTAGAGTGAGATGCTTGTGGGGTCACCCAGCTCACCCATTCTACCCAACCTCAGAGGGTTTTGCAAAGATTTAGGATTTCTTGGCAACATTTCCCCCTTTATCTGGGCTATTCCTAAAGATGTCCCCTCCAGCCTAGCCACACTGCCATTGTCTGTCCCCACCTGGGATGGCCAGCCAGCCAGCAGGGGCTGCTTGGTGTGAGCCAGGAGCCCCATTGCCTCCTGGGGATGTGAAATAACCTGTTTGTGCAAACACACAAAGAAATCCCAACTAATCACCAGACCCTGATTGAGGTGTCCCCCCCTCCTTGTTCCATTGGATATTTCTGCCAAAGTAAGGGGGAAAAAAAAAAATCCTTGCTGAAATCTAGCAGGAAATCCAATAAAATTTCTTCAAAAGATGGGTCTGACGTTGAAAAATGGCAAAATTATAAAAGGAGGGCTGAGAAAAAGAAAAGGGGAAGAGTTATTATATCTGGCACCCAGCGAGAGCCCTGAGCTCTCCCCTCTCTCCAAATGAGCCATCACAGATTGAGAGTGTTTAGCTTCCCCTTGATTAAATCCGGCCAGGGACCCGGGGGCTGCCAAGCCTCGGGGATGCAAAGTTTGTTTTTCAGTCAGAATGTGTTTTCAGTCAATGGAAAAAGTGGTGGTTGTGTGGCAGGGGGTGTGAGTGAGAAGCCTGGGGTTGGTGGTGAGTAATGGCCGTGCTGCTGGAACACGGGAGGGCTCTTCATCAGCCCAGCCCAGCAACTCTCAAACCTCCTCTGTCTCCTTTCCCCCCCCATATCTCTGCTTTTTTTAATACATAAAAACCCAAATGTTGGTCCTCCTCCTCCTTTTTCTTTATAATTTCAGCTGGGTGAAGAGAAGGCTTGGGGGGACCTTATAGAAGCTTCTCAAACCCCTCTTCAGGGGGCTACAGAAAGGCTGGGGAAGGACTTTTTAATAGGATATGGCATGGAAAGGCTAGAAATAATGGATGCAAATTAGAAGAGGGGAGGTTCAGGCTAGATATAAGAAAGAAATTCTTTATAGAGAGGAAGAGGTTTCCCAGAGAGTTGTGGATCATCATCCCTGGAGGTGTTTAGGGCCAGGCTGGATGAGGCACTGAGCAGCCTGATGTAGTGGGATCACCTAGTTGGAATTAGATGATCTTTAAGGTCCCTTCCAAGCCCAACTATTCAATGATTCCATGATTTCTCTCTCCCTGAAGCCACAGCATCATCTGCTCCTGCCATTATGGCTTCCCTTCATCTCCCCCTGCAAGGTAACACCCACAGCTCTGGGGCTGTTTCTCTCATCGCCCAGCCGATGGATGTGGGGTACAAGGATGGAGGAACCTGTGAGGGACAGCCCAGGAGGAACTTGGCAAAGGTTTGGTGGCAAAGGGCTGTCCCAGAGAGCAGCAGAGGAAACTGCACGTCCTGCAGCACAGAGGAACCCATTGAAAACCTCCCAGCACTTTATTTTGGCAGGAGAAGAGCCAGTTGGTGCCTGGTGCCAGCCTGGGCTGTGCCCAGAGAGGGGAAAAGGGAAGGAGTTGCTGCCCAGCCACCATCACATCAAAAGGGAAGGAGTGCTGCCTGGCTGCCACCTTCATCTCACCCTCATCACCCTCCTCCTCACCAGGTCTGGAGGTGAGCACAGACACAGGGACCTCCCTGCAGCAGCACCATGATCTGAAAAGGTCTCTCATGGCTTCCCTGAGAGGCCAAAAACCCTCCCAGTTCCCAGGAAACCCCCAGGCAGATGGAGAGGATCAAAGACACCCCAGGAGCCACAGTTCAGCAGCAGGTCAAGAGGTTGCAGGAGGGACATGGAGGTGGCACCTCGTGCTCAAGGAGTCCATGGCAACACCCTCTCCCCATCCCCACAGTCCTCTCTCTCTGCCAGCCATCCCCTTCTCACCCTGCCATACCCACCTCCCCTCCTTAACTGCTGCTAATTAGCCAGCCCACTAATTGCAGGGGGACAGGACACCCGCTGGGTCTGAGTGAAAGCAGAGAGGGGAGAGCTGTACAAGGGATTTAATTCAAATTACAGACAGACATCACTGCCAAGGGCTGGGAGCCCTGACTCACACCCCCACGAGGAATGAGACTGGCCCAAAAAAAAAACCCCAAAAAAACCCATGACTTGTTGAGTGTACAATTAACTTTGGGGTTATTTTTATTTACCTTTCAGCCATCAGGAGTAAAATGGTTTGAGTTTGGCTTACAGAGGGCTGGAAACAGCTAAAAAGTAAAGAAAAGAGGGAAGAAAGAAGGTAATGAAGAAGAATGCACCCACATCCCCACAATGGCAGGAGCTATGACAGGATACCAAACATCCCAGGGTTTGTGGTGACATGGAAGGACACCAAACATCACAGGGCTTGTGGTGACTCTGGGGACATGGAAGGACACCAAACATCACAGGGCTTGTGGTGACTCTGGGGACATGGAAGGACACCAAACATCACAGGGCTTGTGGTGACCACCCTGGGGACAGGGACTGGCACTAATGAGCAACAGCATTTGCTCCTCAAGCCATCTCTTACTGGAGAAAGAGGGTTTTGCTGGGAGGAAACATCTAGAGCAACATCACAAGACTTTGAAAGGGCACCTGGCAACAGAAAACAACACTTGGAGACCCCAACCAGGGTCACCAGGGGATCTCACCTCCACCAAGGAAAGCAGAAGACACCAGAAAAACAACTTTCTGGGCAAGGGGTGGGCTCTTCACCACCCCCAAATTGTCCAGCCCTCTCCTGTTCCCCAGCTCCTGCAGCACAGTGTCCTGCTCTCTCTCTCCCTCATTGAAACATCATGTCCAATTTCTCCCTTGATGAAGCCCAAATTTTGCTTGGCTCTAAGTCAGACTATCAGAGGGCTGAACTAATGTGGGTTCACTTGCCAGCAGGTAATCTGACAGACAATTTGGCCAGTCTCCACTCCACAATTAAAGCAAACCCCAGCAAGAGAGATGTAGGAAAACAATCCCCAAAAGCCACAAGGAGACAGTCAACAGTAACTTGTCCCACTTAGGTTTCTCCTAAAACTGGGGAGGGAGGTACCTGGCAGCATCCTGAGGCACAATGGGCTGGAGCTCTGTCACCTGAGTCCATGGTCCTTGCTCTTCTGATGTCCTCAGCACAGATGGAGCCTGGGTTGAAGCAACACCTCATGCACAGGACTTTGTGGTGCACTTCTAGACAGCTCACACCACCAGGTTTTCTATGCACACTCCTATTTCTTCTCAGAGCACCAGCAAGAAAAGACAGAACCTCCCAAACCCCATTTATGGTCTCTACCTCCTCATCACCCCTAAAAGAGGAGACACCTGTGGTTTTCCCACCTCCTGCTGGGCTGGAGGGGAGCAGGAAGGCTGATGGGCAACACCTGGGGGGGAAACAACACCCTCAGGGAGTTAATGGCCAGGGCTGGCAGGTGCCTGGAGGGGGGAAGGTGATGATGGTGGGGCCCCACATCTGGAATGTTCGGTCCAGTTCTGGAGCCTTGAACGTGGAGGAGATGTTGGGCTGTTGGAGGGGGTCCAGGGGGGGCTGCAGGGATGGTCAAAGGGCTGGAGGATGAGCTGGGGGTGTTTAGCATGGGCTGGGAATGATGGGTGTGAACTGGAGGGGAGATTTAGGTTGGATCTAGGAGAAGAGGTTGCCCAGGGGGGTTGTGGATGCCCCCTCAATCCCTGGAGATGTTTGGGGCTGGGATGGAGGAGGCATTGAACAACCTGGTCTGCTGGGGAGGTGTCCCTGCCCATGACAGGGGGGTTGGAACTGGATGATCTTTGAGGTCCCTTCCAACCCAAACTATTCTCTGGTTCTCTGATGGTGATGTTGGGAGCAGGGTGGGTTTGGAGCTCAGTGCCAGAGGCTGGGTCAGGCTGTGGAGCAGCTCCATCCCTCCTGCAGACAGGGATGAGGCCGTAGGTAAAGCATTTACAGCACTTTTCTGGTGGCTTTGAAGCTAATCTGTCACTAATGCCTTCTGGATTATCATGATTTCTTACAGTTGTGATTCATTAACTCAGATGCCTAATAGAATTAGTATTAAACATCTCCCAGAGATTCCTGCCTCCACACGTTGGGTTTCGAAAGCCCTTTCAGTATTTGACTGCTCTGCACTAAATGCCATGGCAGGCACCCTGTGTGGTCTCTGCACAACCACAGCCATGTCAGGGGGTGGGTTTGGGGGGGACAGAGGGGTGACAGCCCTGAGCCCATGCATGAAGCCATGCACGGTGGGTGCTGAGAGGTTTTGGCAGCAGCAGAGTGAGCTCAGAGCTGTGGCTGCTCTGCCTCAGCCAGCACAACCCCACAGCAGGTAACTGAGGCAGAAGAGAAGAGGTTAATCCACTTGTGAGGACACAAAGTGCAGAGCAGATACTAAATATGATTGTGATTATTACCCAGCCCCTGAGGAATCCCTTCCCAAGACACGGCCATGAGACTATTATTCCTAATAATCAATATTAATTTTCAACGTGTTCTCTGGGGCTTAGAATTATTTTCCTGTTGAGGATAAGATCTGGATCCCCAAGCAGGATAAGAAGAGGAATTATTCCAATTATCATTAACCAGCATTATCATTATTATCTTGGGTTCAAAAAAAAAAATCCTATTTAGATACCCATCTCTCCCCAGCAGCAGCTCCTGCAGCTCCCAGACCTTTATCTGTCTGCTCCCATCTGCCTGTGGTGGGTAACAAACTTTTACAGTTATTATTATTATTAATAATGGAAGGCCAAGAGAGAAGAACTCTGGCTGTGAGACACCACAGAGCTCTGCCTGCATTTGCTCAGCCCTGAGTGCCCCAAATTCTGAGCATTGAGGGGAAAAGAAAACCCTTAACAACTTGTTCATTGTATGACATGTCTAAAATCAGCATTTCTGTCCCTTTTTTGGGTACAGAAAGAGTTTGTTTCTCCCCTGGGACCCCAAAACACATCAAAGCAGAAGAAGCAGCATTTCCTTCCCCTCCCCATCAAAAGGCAAGAGGAGGAGAAGCTGGGGAAGGGAAGGAGGAAGAAGAGGATGGGGAAGGAGGGTGGGCAGAGGGGCAGCTGGCAGAGACCCCCCCTCACTTGCCAGAGGAGAAAAAAGGGAAAGAAAGGGGTGGCCAAGCATGGCCATGGCAGCTCCTCACTGCAGCCTTTGTTTGAAGGAGTGAAAGGGATGGTCACGGGACAGCAGCCACCCCAAAGCCACCCCACACCCACGGGGGGCCCCCAGAGAACTTTAATGAGGGGAACTGGGAGGCAAAGCTTTAACCAAGAGGCAGCAGGAGGTTGGGTTTGGGGAGGCAGTGGGACATGGCCCCTCACTAATGGTGGAGGGGATGGACACCTGCCCCTCACATGCTTTCATCCCTCCTGGCTGCGTGGGAGGGTGGCAGAGCCAGGGATGTGCCCGGGGCCAGGAGGGGGTGAGGAAGGGCTGTGGGGTCAGCAGAGGGGGGGTCAGGGCTGATGGGAGTTCGTCTGAAGGGGAAAGTTCATCCTGGATCCAGGGAGCTGTGGGGGGTTTCCTCTGGGAGGATGCTCAGCCTGGAGCTGGGGCCACCTTGTCCCTCCAGCCCAGTCCCAGTGGGTTTCCCAGTGTCTCTGGTGGGGAGGTTGATTGGGGTGGGCTCCTCAGTGGTGCCTGGGACCCCTCCTGTGGTTATTCTCAGGTTATTGGACATCCCTGCAGGGTGTGAAAGAGGATCCTCACAGCTTCACTTTCAGCTTGACCTTGAAATCAGAGTGGGGAGGTGAGATCCCCCTTAGATCAGATCCTGGTGGAGTGATGCTGGGACCATCCACTGCTCCTCCTGCTTTGCCCAGGGAAGGTCATCTTGATGCCTTGGTGGACAGTTTGACTTCTGTAAAGTAAAAATATCCCAATTTTGAGGAAAGAAAAGGTTGAAAGAAGCCAGAGACAAGCATGGGAAAGGCTTTGTCCACAGTGCAGAAATAAAGTTGCCCAAAGCAGTGAGCCTGTGCTGTGGTGTCCCCTTCCCTGATCCCTGCAGTAAGGCAGCAGTGTGCTGAATTTCAAATATCCCTCTGCTAAATGCTAACTATTTAAAGAGTGCGAGGGTCTCAGAAATGCAAAACAAAGATTTGTTGATGAAAAACACATGGTTTGCTCTGGAGGCAACGAGTAGCCAGAAAAATCACTCCTGACAGTATTTTGGCTTTTCCAATCCCACAAGACATGATGGTGATTTATTACAGTGATGTCAGCTGTGGTTATAAAAAAAAAAAAAGTTCCCTGTGTTGTCTTAATAGGAAAGCTTTACCTTGAAATCATTAAACTCTCAGCCTGTTTATCTGAAGAGATGATTCCAGATGTGAATGGTTCCTCTCAAAATCCACTTCAGTGGAGTGTCCTCCTGCTCATGGCTGTGGGGACAGCCTGGAACTGGCCTCACTGGGGAGAGGGGTGTGATGGGTGCCACTGGCACAGCTGGGAAACCAGAGAGGAGGGGGCTTCCTTCATTACAAAGTGGAATTGGGAAGAAACAGGCTCTCTTTGGACTCTCCTGCCATCACATGGCACAGCTGGGGACTGAGTGGGACTGTGCAGACACCAGCTCTGAGCTGAGGGTGAGACGAGTGGCAGCCACCCCCCAGAGCCCCAAAAATCCCTGGAAGCAGAGCCACAGGGCTCTGGCACTGAGTAGTGTTTACTCCTTGGGTAAACAGCCCTAATCTCCTGGAGCAGAGTTTATTACAGAGAAGGGAGTTAAATTCTTCTGGGATAATCCCTGTGTGCTGCACTTTTCCAAGCAAGAGCTTTTGGGATGTGAGCTGGAGAGTGCTGAGCCTGGATCCAACTCAGGGCTGTGGGTCCAGAAGGCTGGGGACATCCCACAGGGCTCCAGAATCC
>VZTY01029725.1:20070-30211 GCA_013400935.1 Turnix velox | reverse complement strand
GTCCCCCCCTCAAACCCATATCTCCTACAAAGATGTTCAATAGCACTGGTCCCAGTACTGATCCTTGAGGAACACCACTCCTCACTGGTTTCCACTTGGACAATGAGCCATTGACTGCAACTCTTTGAGTGTGACCATTCAACCAGTTCCTTATCCAGCCAGTGCTCCATCCATCAAACCCATTCTTTTCCAGTTTGGAGACCAGGATGTCATGTGGGACAGTGTCAAATGCCTTGCACAAGTCCAGGTAGATGATGTCAGTTGCCCTTCCTTTGTCCACCGTTGATGTCCTTGAGTCCTGGGGACACTGGGGGGAGAAACACAGACCAGACACCAAAAAAACCCCAAGGACACCAGAAGCACAGACCCCACAGCATCTCCTGGGGGAGAAGAAGGAGCTCAGACCTCCACAAGAAGCAGCCACACACCAGGACATGGCTTATCCTGGCCATTCCTCATCCCTCCACAGCCCCACAGCTCATTTCCCATCAGCAGTTTCAAGTCTTGTAACAAGAAAAGAGAAGCAAAATGACATAAAAAAAGGCAAGGGAATAAAAATAAATAAATCAAAAAGTGATGCTTAATGGATAAAATGAATATTCAAGTTGTTTTTCAGGGAAGAATCTCTGACTTTGGTGCTGGTTACAGCTACAAGGTTTCTGCGTTTTTTTGCTGTCAAAGCCTTCAGGGTAATTGTCCAAAAGTTCCTTGATTATCTCGAACAAAACTGTCAGCTGCCTTTGAAGTATCACAACAGTCTCATCACATCTTATTAAATAGTAAACATCATTTGCAAGTGCACAGCAGATATAGACACCACATCAAGCCACACAGTGGGGAGGTGGGGTTTGATCATTGCTCCCTGATCCCAGCTATGGGGTCGTGGTGGCACCATCCCACAGCAGGGACTCACCACTCTGACACCCCCCAAAAGCTGAGGGATGATCACCAGGAGCTCAGTTTGCCCTGACATGGAGCAGAGGGGATGGCCAGTGCCTGAATGAGCCACCAAAGCAACAGGGAAAGTGGCTTCTGCATCCCAAGAACGTGCCTCACATGGACTCTCCCCTCCAGAAAACCCCAGAACATCCCTGCCAGCTCCTGAAATATATACAGAAAGAATTAATTTGAAAAGAAAACCATGTTTTTTTGGAACCAGCCTCATGTTTTCATGCTAGGTTCTTATTTTTTTTTTCCTAAGCCAGATTTGCAGAAACTCATGTGTTGAAGTGTCTTTTGAGAGTTGAATCTTTCAGAGAGAAGAGTAATTGTGCAATTAGTTGTGAATTAGTAAAAAAAAAATTCATCCTAATCACTTCCAGGTGGGACAGGTTTCAGAGCCAGGATGAGCAGTGCTCTCTCAGGGTCTGCACCCACAGCCCAGGGGCTGAGAGGAGAAGCCAAGAGGATCCTCCTCCTGCTCCTGCTGTGTCATTAAAACCCCTGGAAATCTCCCCATAAAACCTGTGAGATTTCCTGCTCTAACTCCAGATCAAAGAGGCTGTGGGCAGCAGCAGCAGCAGCCCAGGTTTGGATGCTTATCTCAGCCAGACCCCAGGAGCTTTTGAAGTGGCCCCATCAGTCACTAATCAAAGATCTTCCCTTTAGATGGGGAAATCAAATCCCTTTCAGTGGTTATCAGTGTCTGAACAGGGCTTGTCTTTTCCCTGACCTTCTTTTTGTGAGCTGACCCTGCAGCCATCTCAGGAAGAGCTGGTAGGACCCAGCCCTTTGCTTCAAGCAGGGCTTTGCTCTCAGGATGTTTGAATCAGCAAAGAATGTGTGTGTGGAAGCAATAAAACCCCTTCAGAGGTAAATAAATACATTCTGTGCTCCCTCTTTAACACACAACAACTGCCTTCCCCTACAAGGACTAACAAAGAGCCAGCACTTCCAATCAGCAGAGGAATTCTCCTTAGTTTCTGAATCTCCTCAACATACACACACACATAACCTTACTCTTTGATGACCAAAAACTAACTTCTCTTATAAAAAAACCTTGCAAACCAAAGGTTCTCACTGTGTCTGGCAGCAGCAGCCCCAGGGGGACACTTTGAGGCTGGGACAAGGTGTCTGGAGCTGCTGAACCCAACTCCTGGCTCCATGGGGACACCAGAGCCCAAAGTGGAGCTCACTCTCACACTGGGGGCTCACTGCCAAAAAAATGAGCATTTTTCTTCACAAGGGCTCAAACAATCTAATAAAAGAGCCAGTCAGAGGGGCAAATTTCATTTCAGCTGGGAGCTGGATTCCTGCTGGATCCAAGTGCCAGCAGCCCTTTGGCTCCTGAGCTGAGGAACTCCACAGAGGAACAGTAAATCCTTCCAAAAAAACATCTGGGCAGGGGGGAGTGGGCTCTGATTTACCCCAGCACCATCGTGCAGACCTCAAACCATCAACTTGTGCTTTGGTTGATACAAAACCTGCAAACTGTGAGCTCCTTCAATTTTTTCTCCTTTTATCTTTTCTCTCCTGTTTTATTTTTTGTCCTTTTTTCCCCTCTTTTTTCTCCTTTTTTTCTCAATTTTTCTTCTTTTTCTCACAATTTTTCCCCCTTTTCTCCCCTATTTCCCCCCCCCTCTTCCCCCCCTTTTTTCTCCTTTTTTTCCTTCCTTTTTTCTCCCTTTTTTTCTCAATTATCCCAAAGGCACCTGTGGAAGCATCAGGGCATGCTTACTGCTCCCTTGTCCCTGGGAATCCCAGTGCTCCCAGTTCACTGGGACAAGTGGCAAGAGGATGGATGCAGTAGAACCTTCCCACCTCATTCTTCCTTCTCTCTCCATCCCATTCCCCAGGGATGAGGGGCTGTTCCCTCACCCTTTGTCCCCAGCTCCAGCCCAGGGAGAGCAGGAGATGCCTGAGCAAACATCAAACTGCCCAGAGAATGTCCATGTTTGCCAAGGGGGTGGTTTCCTTCCCCCTTTTCCCCTGGATGGATTTCCCACTGGGGGAGATCTGTCTGTGGAGGAACTTCCCTGCACCCTGAGAGGGAGAGGTTCCCCCCAGCACCAAGCACAGCAGTAAAATGAGAAAGGCAAAAGATTGCCCCATAAATAAAGCCTGGCTGACACTTGTTAAATTCATGGCTTTAGCACACAGCTTAAAGTGTCTCCTTTTTATCAGGAATTGGTTGACAAGGGTTGCAGAAAGATCTACAAATAATTCTGAGTGGGGCTATGAAAATGTATTTGTGGAACATTTCAGTATCAGGGATCACCATTATATCGGGAGAATTCATCTTCCTGCAACATTTTATTAGTATCTGGCTGCACCCTTTTAATTTTTTTTTTTAAAAGAATTTATTATTTTTTAAATTCCTCCAGCAATTGTACCATTGACTGGGGAGAAGGGGGACCAGCATCTCCTCAGCTCCTTGATTTATCCCCTGCATTTCCAGCCTGATGGTGGCTGGAGGGGTTTGGTTTTGCAGTTCCCCTTCTCAAGGCAGCTTTGCCCCATGGATTTCTCAGTTCAACTGGTTCTTGGTCCCCACACCAGGGTGGAGACAGAGCCTTGGGGACCACCTGTGGTCCCAGAAACCCTTCCAGCAGCTTCAGTCTGGCTGAGAGACACTCATTTTGGGGAGAGACATTCACATCCATCCCCTCACACCATGCTCAGGGTCTGGGAGCAGCTTTTGGAGCCCAGGAAGGTTCTTGCACACATCATCTCCTCTACCAAGCCTCTGGGCTCACTGAAATCTTTGCTTTCTGCCCTCTCCATCTCTGAAGAAGAAGCAGAGACACTCTGGAGCCCTTTGCTACCCACACAGGGTCTGTCTTGCAGGATCTGCCACAGGGAGCTCTGGGGAGCACATTAAATTAAGTGTCCTAAATTTGCCTAACTGTGCATTTAATTTGGCAGTAATAGGAGGCTGTGAGTGCAGGAGCAGAGCTGCTGGAGAACACAAGAGAAGCTGCATATTAATATTTTGATTATTAAGGACACGTGTATGGGAGGCTGGATAACTATGTAATATATTATTGCTTAATTGCTCGGGCTCTTAACTATGTTTTCATAATTAGCTGCTATTTAGTTAACGTAAATATCCAGCTTATTAAATATAGAAAATCATTGCTGCTCTCAGTGGGGGTTTGTAGGAGAAGGAGCAGAGCTCTGGGCAGGGACTTGGCCATAAGTGGTCCTGGGGTGGCCAAGGAGCCACCTGAGATGCTGCTTGAGCCCACCTTGGGCACCCAAACTCTCTGAGACACGATGGGAGCCCTCCTGAGCCCCAGCCATGGCTTTGTCTGCCTCCTCTCAGGCACAGAGAATCCCCTTTACCTGGGTCAGGAGCCCCTGGGCTTCCTCCTGCTGTCATTTGGTAACACAGACACAGGCTGGGTGGAGAGTGGCTTGAGTGCAGCTCTGAAGAGAAGGATTTGGGGGTGTCAGTTGATGACAAACTCCACATGAGCCAGCAGTGTGCACTCACAGCCAAGAAGGCACCAACCAAATCCTGGGTTGCATCAAGAGGAGTGTGACCAGCAGGTCCAGAGAGGGGATTTTGCCCCTCTACTGGGCTCTGGTGAGACCCCACCTGGAGTTACTGTGTCCAGTTCTGGAGCCCTCAACACAGGAAGGACATTGAGCTGTTGGAGAGGGTCCAGAGAAGGGCCACGAAGATGATCAAAGGGTTGGAGCAACTGCCCTATGAGGACAGGCTGAAGGAGTTGGGGTTGTTCAGCCTGGAGAAGAGAAGGCTCAGAGGGGACCTCAGAGGAACTTCTCAGTACCTGAGGGGGTCCTACAGAAAGGCAGGGGAAGGAATTTTTAATATAATATGGGATGGGAGGACTAGAAACAATGGATATAAATTAGAGGGGGATAGATTTAGACTTGACATAAGGAAGAAATTCTTTCCAGTGAGGGTGGTGAAGCACTGGAACAGGTTGCCCAGAGAGGTTGTGGATGTCCCCTCTCTGGAGGTGTTCAAGCCCAGGCTGGACAGGGCACTGGGCAGCCTGATGGAGTGGGAGGTGTCCCTGCCTATGGCAGGGGGGGTGGAACTCCATGATCTTTAAGGTCCCTTCCAACCCAAACTATTCTATGATTCTATGAAATCCACCCAGCTGGGTCAGGCTTTTGCTCTTCTTTCTGCATGGAGGACCAAGAAAAAACCATGTGGAAAGGAAAGGCAAAATATGGCTGTTTCAGACTTTGCCCTGCTCTGCTCTCACCACCCAGCTCAGCACCCAACAGCCCGACCCTCAGAGGGGCTTTGCCTCCAGTTTGGGCTGAAACAGCCCAGGGGGTTGGATCTGGCTTTTCAGGCAGAGATTTGGGGCAGGCTTCTCATTTTGTTTCCTAAATGCCACATTTCAAGGGGTTTATTGTCCCGCTGCCTAACAGGAGGGAGGCTGAGCCAGCTAATAACTTAGCTGCTGCCAACACCTTTATTTGATTTTTTTTTTTAAGAGCTTTAGCAAGCGCAGTACACAGAAAGGAAGACAAAAAACCCAAGAAGCCTGGTGCCAGCCTGTGTATAATCCCTCCAGGAGCAGGTCTGATGGAACACAAAAGCCTGGCTGCTTCCAAACTGTAACCAATATTTGCACAGGGGGGGTGATGGATTCTGCAGAGCCGAGCAGGACGTGTCTCTGTCTGCTCTTGGGCTTTATTTGACACATAAACAAGGGGAGGAGGAGGAGGGATTTTTATCTACCTGGATGAGCATTTGCTGAACAGCAGGTTAGGAAGGCGCTGAGAAAACGCTGACCCAGGGCTGCTCCTCACTGGGCTGGCACATGATTTGCAGCACTGCAGGAGCTCTGAGCCTGACCTCATTAGCAGTGCATTTCCTGCCTTGTTAGCATCATATTTGTATAATTTACAGCACCTTGGTTTTTATGGAATGTGTTCCTTGTACAGCCTAATGGCAGCCATATATTTAACCTCTCCTATTTAGGAATGCTGTTGCTGAAGGCAGGCTGCAGATAGAAAAGGGATGGGGTTTGGTGGTTTTTATTTTTTTTTCCCCTCTCTCTTTCATGCCAATTTTTTTTTCCGCTGTGTTGCTAGATACCCAAATATACGTGTGAGCTGGGAAGTGTTCATAAAAGGCAACAGCAAGTCCTGCTCAGGAAACCACAGCTTTGGCAGGAGCACTCCCAAGGTCGAGGCCCTAAATCTGCACCCTGAGCCATTGCTCAGCTGGAGGAGAAGGAGAGGGCTCTGCAGCACAGACAACGTGGGGAGATGCATCTGGGATCAGTTCCTCTTGGCCAACCTTGGGCAACTCTTGGTGAAGAGACTGGCTGGGACAATGTCCTCCTCCAGCCCAGCTCAATGTCCCCAACAGCCAGTGGCTCACCCCACATTGAGGGTCTGCACCCATCAGATCCCTCAGGAGCATCCTGGGCAAGTCTTGGTGAAGAGACTGGCTGGGACAATGTCCTCCTCCAGCCCAGCTCAATGTCCCCAGCAGCCAGTGGCTCACCCCACGTTGAGGGTCTGCACCCATCAGATCCCACAGGAGCATCCTGACCTCAAAGAGGGAAGCCCCATCACAGCCACCAGCACCATTTTTAGCCCAGAACCTTTCTGAAGATGATCCATCCTATTTCCCTTCCAGTCCTCACAGTTGTGAGGCAAATTAGAGCATTGATTTTTGGGGATCACAAGGAGGAGAGGAGAAGGTGACCTGCAGAGACCCCCCCCCTGGGCAGCAGAGAGCTAAAGAAGATGGAGACAACCCATGTCCAGCTCCTTTCCAGGGGAAAAAGCCCTGGGAACCAGCCCTGCCTGTGCCACCATCCAGCATGGTGGATGCTGCTGTTGGCTTCATGTCACCTCCCCTGCAGCTGAGAAGACTCAGGGGGGACCTCAGAGTAGCTTTGCAATACCTGAAAGGGGCTACAGAAGGCAGGGGTAGGACTTTTTAATAAGAGATGGGATGGGAAGACTAGAAATAATGGATGTAAATTGGAAGGGGGTAGATTCAGGCTGGATATAAGAAAGAAATTCTTTAGGGTGAGGGTGATGAGACACTGGAAGAGGTTGTCCAGAGAGGCTGTGGATGCCCCCTCAGTCCCTGGAGGTGTTTAAGGCCAGGCTGGATGAGGCACTGAGCAACCTGGGCTGGTGGGAGGTGTCTCTGCCTATGGCAGGGAGGTTGGAACTGGATGATCTATGAGGTCCCTTCCAACCAGAACTATTCTATGGTTCTCTGATGTGAGCTGGTGGCCCCTGAGTCTTCCCAAAGGTGGTGACCAACCACACCAACCTAGCCAGGGAGAAAAGCAAGGCTCGTGGGCACTGAGTCAGAGTCTGAGATGGGACAGACAGATCCTGCAAACACTTGTTTGTCTCCATGCAAAGGGAGCTGCAGATGGAGACTCTCCCAGCAGGCTGAGCCCCACCTGCAGAGATGAGAAACCACCCGCAGTGTGAGCAGGGCTCTCTCTGGGGGTGCTGCTCCTCAGGCAGGCTCTGACAGGAACTCAGGGGAGTTTCTGGGGCAGGGGGAGGAGGAGGAATGCAGCACCCAAACCACCCAACGCCCTCTGGGGCAGACTCAAAGCCAAGGTTGCTCCCAGGGCTGTCCCAGCCCCGCCGAGCTGGCACCACTTGAAAGCCCCAGTGGCTCTGACTCACCCCAGTTGGGTGCAGAGCTCAGCCCAGGGAGTGGGTGAGACACAGCCAGCAAATGGGAGAGAAAATGGCTTTCCCCAGGGGTGCTCCACTCAGCAGGGACTCCAGCCTGATGGGAGTTGGGGCTGTCCAACATCCCCATCTCCTCCCTTAAAATGGTTTGGGTTGGAAGGGACCCCAAAGATCATCCAGTTCCAACCTTCTGGACTCCCCCACCAGTCCAGGTTGCTCAATGTCTCACCCAGCCTGGCCCCAAACACCTTCAGGGATTGAGGGGGCATCCACAACCCCCCTGGGCCCCTTGAGGGGGCATCCACAACCCCCTTGGGCAACCCCCTCCAGCATCCCACCCACCACCCCACAGCAAAGAACCTGCTTGGCTCCTTGAGATACCAGAACAAGATGGTTTTTGCCCCTGTGGAGCTGGTGGCACCCTACAGCTATCTGCTGGGGAACTGCCATGGACACCCAAGGGTCTGGGCATCATTCCCCTGTCCACCAGGGGTTGAGAGACTGGTGGACTCCCTTTTCCAGCTGCTGTTACCCAACCTGCCCCAAATAACTGTGTGGGGCAAACCAGAGAGCATCGATGGGGCTGGGTGAGGTGGCAGGCAGGACCCCCACGTCTGTCTGTCTCCTCAGAGCAGCCCCCCTGTGTGCTGGGGATGATGGTGGTGATGGCAGTGATGGTGGGGATGGCAGTGATGGTGGGGATGGCAGTGATGGTGGTGAGAGAGGTCCCTGTCCCCGTGGCCACAGCACAAAGGGCTGAGCAGCGTCCCCGTGAGCGAGCGGCAGCCCCGGTGCTGTCTCGGTGGTTTCTTGTTAGCTGCACTCTAAGCAGGAAAGTGACTGGCCCTGACAATATAATTTACATGGCTGTATAAAACTATCTGTGGAAGCCAAGCTAATTTGTGCCAGATTAGGCTATTTGTCTCAGCCACTGTCTAACGGCACAATCTATCAGAGGGCTGTTTTCAAATATCGCTTTTCAAGCGTGCCCTTGAGAGGCGGGAATTGATTGGGATCTTAGAAAGCAAAATTACAGCAATAACTTAAAAGAAACAATAATTACTGAATCATACCAGTGTCAGCACTCTGCAAAACACGAAATAGCCATCAAACCCCAATCCAATATATTCTGAAGCAAATTTATTGAATGGAAAAAGCGGTTGAGTGAGGCTTTTTTTTTTTTAACTCCCCTTTCCCTTCGCCCCCTCTCTCTCTCTCTCTCCCTCCCCTACATATGGTTATCTCCAAACCGCCAGTGAATGAGTCGATAATTCTTGTCACTGACTGCTCCATTTCCAGAGAGTGGAGAGAAGATCCATTAGCTCCCTCCCCACTCCCTGTCTCTCCCCTTCCCCTCCTGCCATTTGCCAGCCCCGCGCTCCTCGGGCAAACAAACAGATCTAACTAATCATCTGTTAAAACGCCCAGACCCCTAATAAATCTCTGCAACTGAAATACTTTAATGGGTAATTAATTGATCCCGTTCCAGAGGAGTAATAAGATAATAAATTAGACAATATTTCACTCAGTTGTGGCAGTGTACTGCTAATGGTGCTGTGGGGCTAAAGCTGAAGGATAATAAATTAGCCAGAAATTAACTGCTAAGAGCTTTCTGCAGAGAAATTGGCTGACAGGCCAGGCTGGGTGATGGAGGACCTGCTGCCATCGCTCTGCTCCCACTTTTCTCATCTTTTGGTGGTTGTGACCCCTCCTGGGGCTGTAGGGTGTGTGTGTGTGTGTGTGTCGGGGCGGCGGGAGGGGACGGTGATGGGCGCAGGGTGCTGGTGGTGCTGGGAGCAGCAGATTTATGGCAATCTGCTCACCCTGCGTGTAGGTAAATTACTTTTGTGCTGACTGGAAAGACTGGAGTGTGAGGCGAGTTATTACCCAGGCAGCAAACACACAAGAAATATTTCCCGGCGCATCTGTCGTATTTCAGCGGGAGGTTTTGGCAGGGACACGGGGAAAGATGACACCGGGGGAAGGTGTAGAAGCAGCACCACAGCCTGGCTGCTGGCTCCAGCTCTGCTGGTGACAACTTTGAGAGGGATTTTTTCATCCTGGGCTGCACTCACAGCCCACACACACACACACAGAGCAGGGAGTGATGATGGCTTTGATCGTGCCCAGAGAGGGATGGGGGAGCCCAGTGTCTCCACCACTCCTCACACCACAGACTGGCAGAAGGGGGATTTTAAGATGTCAGAAACCCTCTGGCCATCTCACAGGCCCTGGATTTATTTCCTACCTACAGCTGAGTGGAAGAGTAAAACAAGGATCAGTCTGTGGTAGGGAAATGTGGCTTCCTAGGAAGAAGGAAACATTCAGAGCTCTCTGTTTTACACAAGAAACCCAAGTTCACAGCACCTGACTCCAACCTGAAGCTCTAGAGGGTTCCTGCTGCCCTTGGTCCTAGCCCAGAGAGTGTCTGGGGCCAAAGGGATTGAAATTCTTGCCAAAGGCTGAGCTTTGATGACACGGGAAGCTGCTCAGTGCAGGTGATACTGCAGGAGCCCCACAGCATCCTGTATCCCAA
>VZTY01029724.1:48731-67732 GCA_013400935.1 Turnix velox | reverse complement strand
AACTTCTTTCTTATGTCAAGTCAGGTTTCAAAGAATTAGTTGAAAGTGATCTTCTCTAACGCTGTTTGACAGATGAAGAGACAGCAGAGTGAAAAAGAATTTGCTGGAGTCACTGCACAAATGTGCTACAAAACTGGAAATTTCAGTTTTGAGCCCCAGTTCAAAGCCCAGTCTTGTAGGTCACACTGCTGAATTTATACTACATGATTTTATAGAAAAGTCATACTTAGCAATATAATTGGAGAACCACTTTCCATGCAGCCCCATTAGCAGCCCAGGTGAACACCACTGCCAGTAACTTCTGAACTCGCCACCTAATTCCCTCACATTTGGCAGAAGCATTGAGATAATGAAGTTCCTATTATTGTTATGCTAACGAGGAGAGGCACCTTGTAATTGCCCTGAACGAAAGAAAAGTTCAAGCCTAGTTTTACATCTCACACAGAGACCACTTCAACCTGTTCCTACTGGTAGGCCAATTTTTTGTAGTTTGTCTCTCTGAGGAAGAAGCTGGGGCTGCTGAATGCAAGGAAGTGAGGCAGGGAACACTGTCTCTCTTTTATACCACTCAGCAGCTTCCTCCAATACAGAGAGACAAGATATTGGAGAGGAGCCAACAACAGAGCATCACAAAGATCTGCTGAAGCAACCAGCTGCGTGAGTTTAATTGTAAAGTGAGTGCTTCAGCCAAACAGAAATTGTCATCTAGACCCCAACTGTCCAGCTTAAGCTTCTTTTAACAGCTGGGTGAGGATCTAAATATGTGAGGAACAAGGTAAGTGCTTTACTTTTGAATTAATTCTTCCATCTCTTTTGGAAAACAGTTTTCTTTGACACCTTCACAAGTCCTAGTGTAGGTGGCCACTAACTACAGATACATAACTGAGGAGGCACATGAATTGTCTCTTGATCTTTTAAAGGGAAAAAAAGAAAATTTAATAGAGTAAAAAAATGCCTTCAGTAATTGAATACTTGTTCAAGTTTTCATTAAGCAAAGATCAAACCTGGTCATTATAGTTGCAGCGAAGTGTTTTCTGTGTAACAGATATTTCTGAAAAACAGTCTTTCCAGGGTGACCTGAAATTCTGAAAAAGAGTTCAATTAATCAGAGACCACTCAAAATCAGTTATGGTGGCTTTGTGTTTTGTAGGGGTTTTTTTGGGTGTTTTTTGGAACTTCAAGTAAAGCAGATGCTGTCACAATAACCCTGACTAGCTGGACTCAACCAAATTCTAATCACAGAATTTATACTCAGAACTTCTTAAGGGGGATGCTGATGAACTGCATTTCCATGGCAAGGTTTTCTTAGTGGGGGTGAGGTGGGCTGCATGGGTGGCCTCAACCAGGCTGGTGGCACCTCTGTGAAAACATTTAGGAAATGGTAAAAAACCTGATCAGCAACCATGAGAGAGGAGCAAGGAAAATATTAGAGAATCAACCCTGGAGACACAAAAGTCATTCCAGTTAGTGAAGAACCTCCCAGCCTGGAGCCAAGGAAGACTGTGAGGAGGAAGGATTGGCAAGCAAAAAGCATTAAGAGCTGTCAGCAGCCCCCATTCAGCAAAGCCCTGCTGCTGCTTCCAGGGGGGAGTCATGAAGAGGAAGAGTCATGACTGAAGGAGTGAAGTTGAGGCTAGGAAAGAAGGGAGAGAGAGAAAAGTGTTTTTAGGTTTTTCTTTGTGTCCCACTATCCTACTCTAGTTTTAATTGAACATAAACTAAATTAATCTTCCTCAACTTGAGTCTGTTTTGCCTATGATGATAACTGCGGGGTGATATCCCTGTCTTTATCTTAACCAACAAGGTTTCCCATCTTATTTTCTCTCCCTGTCCTGCTGAGGAGGGGGAGTGAGAGAGAGGCTGGGTGTGGATCTGCCAACCCACCCCAGCTGGTCTGGTGGGACATCAGAGGAAAAGGGACATAAAACTACACAACAAAAAGTCTTCTCTTGCCATATTTTCTTGGAGCAATAAAAAGAACATTTGGAAATAAACAGGAGAAACAGGGAGGTTCAGGACTTGACAGTTGCTGTGTCTCTCACATTTTATTATCCAAAACTGTGCTTTTGGCTGAGGCCAGCTCCACTGTTTCCCTTTGCTTTTCTGTCTGTGGTCTTATTTGAAGTCTCAGCATCTCAGCCATATGCCTGGTAATAAGCTACCTCTTCAAAGGAGCACAAACATTTCCTAGTTCCTGTGCAATATCTGGAGCCCCATGCAGATGTCTCAGATTCTCCTGGGATATCTTGAATGACACTTATATTTAGGCACCAGAAGTAGACCGCACATAACCCAAGGTAGGAAGAAATTGGAAGGAGCTCCACTCTTCTATGTGATTAATCCAACATTTATGATTTGGAAAGGTGACACCATCAAGAAAAAAACTTTCCCTTGCCCAGGGAGACAAAGACTTGACAGTTTTTTTGTGTTTCAGCAACCATTTAAAGCTACTAATCTTAAAGACAATGGCAGCTGCTGGCCCTAGAAGGCTGAGTCTGGTTAGTGCTGAGAAAGAGAGTGGAGGGCTGAGCAGCTCTTAGAGACAGGTAGGACAATAGCAGCTGAAGGGGTCAGAGCTTCAAGGGTTTGGTCCCTGCTGGCTGGTATTTTAAAACTGCCTGGGCTAATATGATGCCTCTAGCAAGGTTACGTGTTCTTGCAGCTTCTTTCAGGTAGCAAAAGTAAGGTACACCATGAGTGTATAGCCAATAAGGCAATTTGTCTTGAAGGATACAAGGAGCCTCAGTTCCACAGGTTTTCACTAGGAGCTGATGACATTTGGCACTCTGTAGGATCAAGCACAACGAGCAAGTATCAGTGAAATTGGAAGGGGGTAGTTTCAGGCTTTAATATAAGAAAGAGGTTCTTTACAGTGAGGGTGGTGAAACACTGGAACAGGTTGCCCAGAGAGGTTGTGGATGCCCCTTCTCTGGAGGTGTTTAAGGCCAGGCTGGACAAGGCACTGAGCAGCCTGATCTAGTGGGAGGTCGCTGTGCCTATGGCAGGGGGGTTGGAACCAGATGATCTTTAAGGTCCTTTCCAGCCCAAACTATTCTATGATTCTATAAATGCCCCTCAACTGACTTCACACCAACCTGTGAAGTAAAGAGTGACTTGCAATATAATAGAATGAATTTGAAAGACTAAAGTGATAAAGCCAGTTAAAAGTTATGATGTAATACTGAGTATTTATTGACCTGCAGTGTGTTGTTGCAGCAATCACAAAGCTTCTGGCAAAATTCTGTGGTGGGTAAGTACTAATCTATAAGGGTGATTAATTTCACTGGTAATTTTTCTGAAGTAGGGCCATTAAGGCCAAATTAATTCTGTTGCAAAGCTGTAAAGATATTCAGTTTTTGAAGCTGAAAGTTTTAAGCTCCAGTCTTCTCTCATGTCAGTTGATCAGTCTACTGAACTAAACCTACTACTAAACCATACCTTCAGTGTGGCAATTATTGAAGCATCTAAAATTTGTTCTGAGTCTTTTTAATTAGGCTGCTTTCTTTACCTGATTTTAGTTAAGAATACATCTGACCTTGGGAAAGTAATACCTGAAACTGAAATCTGTCTGACAACAGGACTAGAAATGCTCACTTCTATTCAGGCCATGGAAGTGATGTTATTGCTAGCTGGTAGCCTTGATACCATAAGCATTTTATTCAGTTCCATATAAGTACTGTTGTTGGTGCTATTATTATTATCTGCAGTTATAGATAAATGCATTCTTGAGCTTTAAACTTAAATGAGTCTAAAAGCTTTACTATTTTGTTCTTTGCAACTGCTCAAAGGGCAAAAGATTACCTATGTATTAGACACTGGCTCCAGGACTCACTGAGCTGGAATTGTCATCCTGCCAGTCATAGAATCATAGAATGGTTTGGGTTGGAAGTGACCTTAAAGATCATCTAGTCCCATCCCCTCTGCCATAAGCAGAGACACTTTCCACTAGATCAGGTTGCTCAGTGTCCTGTCCAGTCCTGTGCAGAGAGGATTTTCATCAACTGCTGGACAGCACAGGACAGTTTGGAAACTTATTTTCAGCTCTTAATCCTGCAAAGGGCTCCTTTACACAAAACTGCTCTCCAAAACTGAGGTGGGAACTGGTTGGCCTGCCCAAGATTTCAAAGATGTTTTATGGGAAGAGGGAAAAGGGGGGGGTGACTTTGTTCCTCATCTTGCTTTCAAGATAGCTTGTCCTAAAACTAACAGAGAACACGGTGAGCCCTGTGTAGTCCTGAACACTGCACTACTCCCTCATTAATTTTCCTGAAGACTTACTCACAGAGTAAGTGATCAGCCATTAAAAATATCTAGTTTTCATTAAATAAAATCCATTATAAGTGATGTTATCTTTTCTAAGTGCTCCTGCAATTATTATTATTATAGCAACAGAATTTGAAGGAGTTACTACAAAATAATATTCATAGAACACATTTAGTGAGGGAAAAGGAAATTATCTTCTTGATTTTTTTTGTGCTACAGGATGAATATTTAACGTAACATAAACTCTGACATTTTTAGCACAGACAAGAGTGACAGTGCTCTCATACCCTCTTGCTCACATAATCTGTCAAGTGAACAAGTGTTGACAAGGAGTTTGGAAACAGTCGATGCCAACACTTACATGTTTTATTAATCACCACACACAGAATTGAGATCAAATGCTCTGCATGAAGTGTATTGACGCTATTTAAAGATGCAAACTTGAAAAGCTACATGTCCATTTCTGATCTCCCTCCCTTTTTAATGCAAACTATAGCTATGAAGAGCTTTATTGCAGCGAGTTAAAATACCATAGAGCCTACTACTTCTCTTCTGTCAGTGCAAGTATCGGGTCTGGCAGAAGCACTTCAAAGAAACATAGAATGGTTTGGGTTGGAAGAGACCTTCAAGATAATCTAGTTCCAGCCCCCCTGCCATGAGCAGGGACCCACTAGGCCAGGCTGCTCAGTGCTTCATCCAGCCTGATCTTTCAGTTTTAACTAAAAGTAAAAACAAGTAAACTTGTAATGCTCCTCAACTAGCACACTTAAATTTGAAATCAGCATCATAGCACAAGAGGCTTCTATGATATAAACATGCATGCTTACATATAAACATACTGCTTACAGAATCATAGAGTCAAAGAATAGTTGGGGTTGGAAGGGACCTTAAAGATCATCTGGTTCCAACCCCCCTGCCATAGGCACAGCGACCTCCCACTAGATCAGGCTGCTCAGTGCCTTGTCCAGCCTGGCCTTAAACACCTCCAGAGAAGGGGCATCCACAACCTCTCTGGGCAACCTGTTCCAGTGTTTCACTACCCTCACTGTAAAGAACTTCTTTCTAATATCTAGACTGAATCTACCCCCTTCCAATTTTACATCCATTATTTCTAGTCCTCCCACCACATATCCTATTAAAAAGTCCTACCACTGCCTTTCTGTGGCCCCCTTCAAGTATTGATAAGTTAATCTGAGGTTCCCCCTGAGCCTTTTCTTCTCCAGGCTGAACAACCCCAACTCCTTCAGCCTGTCTTCATAAGGCAGTTGCTCCAGCCCTTTGATCATCTTCTTGGCCCTCCTCTGGACCTGCTCTAACAGCTCAATGTCCTTCTTATGTTGAGGACTCCAGAACACAGACTGCATCATCTAGTTCCAATTCCCCTGCAACTGGCAGGGAACTTTTCTGCTAGATCAGGTTGCTCAAAGCCCCATTCAACCTGACCATGAACACTTCCAGGAATAAAGCATTTACAGTTCTTCTGGGCAACCTGTTGTAATGTCTCAAATGTCTTCCTTAAAGTGCAATATGAATCTAGCTTCCTCCATTTTAAAACCACTGCCCCTTAACCAGTCAGTACAGGTTCTCTCTCTCTTTCTTATCAGCCCTTATCAGTGAAAGGCACAAAAAATGTCTCATCAGGCATGATAAAGCTCCATTAATTTGGCAGAAAAATTATGAACACAAGCACAGAAATCAGAAAAGGCAGTTTTAGAAAGAAATAATTTAGAATTCTGAGTAACAATTAATATTTTCTGTATTTGAGGAATACTTCAAAAATATGCTGGTTCTGCCTCTACCTCAAATGGTGCCACAGGAATTCCTCTGCTCCCAAGTCTCTGTGTGAGCCAGGGAATAGGAAACAGGCTCACTTCCCTCTCAGGAGGGCACTCATCATTGTGTCTCTCTTGGCAGAGAAGCAGAGCTTAACCATCTGGTTACCAGTCAAGCACAGTGCAAGACAGTGCTTTTGCTGCTTTCAATTGAAACCCATTTACCCTCCTTGCAGTACTCAAAGAATTTCAGAGGAAGATGATGTCCAAGAGACCAGTCTGGAAGTTCAGTTGTTTATTAGAGAAGGAGCAGCCTTGGCAACTGATTTCTAAACGTGTTTGAGCATTAAATTAAACAGTCATTTGGCAAAATCTTGAAATAGTAATTTTGAGCTTCTCTCCCAGAAGCCTGATGTCAGGAAAAGGTTAAGGGCAGTGACCTCCACCAGGGACCTCCTGCCAGTGTGCTGCAGCATTTTGACTTAAGACAGCAGCATGTTCAGTGCTGCCTACTGAGTAACACAGAGAGAAATACTAATCTCTGGTCCTGTGGTGTTCAGACAACCTCAGCTTTTGCTGGAGTCATGATTTATTGAGAATTGAGACCATTTCTCACCATGCAAGATGAGGGCCCTAGACAGCAACACGTTTTCTTGTTCACCAAGAAGCTCGCACACAGTTAAGAAATGGAAGTGGTGGGGAGAACTTTTCAGCAGCTCCAGGATCAACAAAAGAAAAAAACAAGTCTTGGCAAGGCATCTCTAAGCAGTGGACTGCACTTGCAGCACAGCCCAGCCACATTTCAAAGAGGCAAAGAGATATCTGAGCTTAGCTTCTCCTTCCCAGAAACTGTTGCAAATGCTCAGTTCTGAGAGCTGCACAAACCCACTGGGGTCCTGATGTTCTTAAACATAAGAAACATCCAACTTCTGACAGAGAAAGGGTACGTGAAGCCTACAATATGCCTGTCCTTTCTATTGTTTCCCCAAACTTGTAACATGGTATTAGGGAATGGAAAGCAACAACAGTGATAAAATTAAGAGCTGTGAGTTCCAGCATGTCCCCTTTCCTCACCAGCTCCCTCAGGGGCTCCAGAAGAATCTAGCTACAAAAGTGCAGCCTGTTCAGCTAGGCTATGCTGGGGCAATGGGAGGCATGGAAACTGCCTGCAAAGCTGAGCACAGGTGACACAGCCCATTGGAGAGGGAGATCTGCCAAGGAGTGAAGCTCAGTTTCTACCTGACCACGACAGAGCAGTTCTTGTTCTGGTGTATCTGGATTGTTACAAAGCAATTTTAATAATGCAATTGTGGTAACACCATAATTAGTTAAAAGTAACATGTACTTCATTGAATATCACTGGCATATGTGCTCTTAAGCCTCCTGTTGTGCAGAGTGGACTATCAAAGACTTGGAAAAAATGTATGTAAAACTGTACTGCAAGGGGTTTCTCTAGACTAATTCTATATCCAACCCAACTTATTCTGTGATTGCTTTCTGAAGAGCTGCAGGACTCAGAATCTGAGATACTTTCTTTCACAGCCATTTCATGTAGCAGAAGTTTTCTTTCAAAGTTTTCTCAGGAAGTGACTCACCATAAGAAATTTGGAAAGTATCTAACTAAAGCTTACTGTAGCAACAAGGCATCAGAACTATGACTATTTTGTAAACAGCTGACCATCTGGGGTCCTTTTGGTCTCCAGTTTCCTCAAGACTTTATTTCATCCTGTAAAGCTGGTTCCAGATTTTTCTGTCTCCCCTCCATCCAATTAAGCTTTTAAACCTGAAGACAGCATAAAACAGTGAATGATATTCACTTCCTTTCAGATACTCAAGGATGAAACTTTTAAAGATTCAAAGACAAAATCCCAAATATCATATGTTAAAGACAATATTAAACAATTCAGGACATAATACTTTGACAGAATGTTAAAATATCTGCTTTACATGTAGCAAGAGCTGTTGATCAGATCCTGAATTTATAATACATATATCCAAAAATCTCTGGATTTTTGCAGCTGCAAGGGAAGAGGAATTTTCTTAAGAAATCTTGTTACAAATTGAGTGCTTTAATCTTCTCTGTCTTCCTTCACTCCCACCCCATTACTATTCCATCATCTGTTCTGATGTTAATCAGAATGACTGGGTCATCCTCTTTTATAAACTTGCTGGATTAATTCTTTTTCAAGGTCATCTACAAATTGACTTTAGTAACCAATTATAAATTGGATGGCATTTTAATATTCTACCCTATCCCTGAGCTTTAATCCAGGAGTGTTGAGAGAAAAAAAGAAACCCAAAGGAGTTTGCATTTTCAGAAGCAAGATGATGAATGCCATTATCCCAATACCTTCATAATCTCTCCTGCTCCAGCCACTTGGTTCAAAGGAAGTTGAAGGAAATTCAAGATCTTCCAGAAACAGTGTTTTTAGTTATTTAGCTAATGTAGCTGCATATGATCTCTGGAGAAATCTGTCAATATAGGTGTTTGAGACACTTAAGCTTGACATTCAAAGTTCTGTTCTGAATACATCTCTATTAAGGCAGCAGAGCCACTCTTTCTCTCTGTCTTGGACGCTGCCTTTTGAAATTTAACAGTAATATTTTCCTTCACTGTATGTTTCAAAGACTTTGAAACAGTGTAGGAAACTGATTTTGGGTTACCACCTGGCAATAAACTATTTCAATAGTGCAATCAAATACTTTTTCATTGAATTAAAAAAAAAAACACACCACTTTACTAGATACCTGCAGAATATTGGATCCAAAGGGCCAAGATTGCAAAGGTCTGCTTAAAAAGGATTGTAGGTCCTTCAAATGCAGGATAAAGCATTTCCAACATAGTATGTGCTCTTAAAGAGCCATCAAGCTGACCATGCTAAAGCAAAAATTTTTCCCTGACTGCCTCTTTGGCATGATTTTTAAGCATAGAAAGCAAGCTATGGATTTCTCTTTCACTCCTTACAGATCAACAGCGCAGTTGCCTCAATTCTCACAGACCAGTGCCTCCAAATACACCCAAGGTATCTTCCCTAGCTTCTCTCTCCTGTTCCATAATAAGCAGATTAGCTCAAGAATTTCTGCAAAGATTTAAGCACATGCAACCCCTCACTTTTAACTACTCACATCTTCAGCAAATAGTGGAAGCAACCAGGCACAGGGACACTGAAAGGCATCCACAATTGCATTTCTTCAGTGAGAACAAGAAACAGATATTAATTAAAAGCAAATGTGTTCTTACTGTTGCTTCTTTACCACTGCAATATTCTTTAGGATAAGTTCAGAAGCAAAATAAGCATCACAGGGTCCTTCCTTACTTGTTTTGGAATTTCAATCCAAAATACCAACAAGTTTGTCAGTTACTCACAGTCTTCTCCAAAAGGAGGAAAGGCAGACAGCAGTTCTGTTGTCTGAAATTAAAAATTACATGAGAAATAGAATGAGAAATGAAGAAGATGGCTGTGACAGAATTTGTTCCTCAAGGAGAATACCAATATTTGTTCCTGAGAATTTCAAACTTCTGTGGAAAGAGGAGATAATCTAAACTTCCGTGTTGCTGTCACTGCACCAAACCCACAAAACCAACAGAAAACTTGAAGTAAAATTTGCCCCATTTTCCTTGTTATTCTGGGGAAGGAGAGAGATTTTTTTCAGCCCAGGACAGGCTTTAATTATGGTTTTGATGTGGAACTATGTAAAATTCTGGGATTTGCTGGGCCATTGTTCTAAACAATAACCAAGAGGTAACAGTCTCTTGATTTTGTACTCACAAGAACCATGAACCTTTGCTCCTGCTTTATTGGTGCTGATTTCACAACATCCTGTCCTGCCAAGGGCTCATCCATATAATTTCAAGATAATAAATTCAGAACTTGTCTATCTCCTTTTTCACTATACTTTCTTTTTGAAGATATGTAGCAAGCAGTTAGTGCTGCAAAAATAATTTATGCACCACAGGTAAATGTAGTGCATACTGCCAGCAGTCACAGAACCACATAATGGTTTGGGTTGGAAGAGACCTTAAAGATCATCTAGTTCCAAACCCCCTGCCATAGGCAGGGACACCTCCCCAGGCTGCTCAGTGCCTCATCCAGCCTGGCCCTAAGCACCTCCAGAGAGGGGGCATCCACAACCTGTCTGGGCAACCTCTTCCAGTGTCTCACACACACTCACAGTAAAGAACTTCTTTCTTATCTCCAGCCTGAATCTCCACTCTTCCAATGTGCATCCATTATTTCTAGTCCTGTTATGACATATCCTACTAAAAAGTCCAACCCCAGCCTTTCTGTAGCCTCCTTCAGGTACTGATAAACTGCTATGAGGTCCCCCTTGAGCCTTCTCTTCTCCAGGTTGCACAACCCAAACTCCTTAAGCCTGTCCTCACAAGGGAGGTGCTCCAGCTCAATCATCATCTTCTTGGCCTACTCTGGACCCTCTCCAACAGCTCAATGTCCTTGTTATGTTGAGGGCTCCAGAACTGGACACAGTAACTCCAGGTGAGGCATCACAAGAGCCAAATGGAGGGGCAAAATCACTTCTCTTGACCTGCTGGCCATAATTCTCTTCATGCAGCCCAGGATTCAGTTGGCCTCCTGGGCTGCAAGTCACCAAGGCTTTAGTCACTATCAGGCAGGTGACTGCAGGAATGAGAATTAGGCTTGACTCTGTGCCTAGACATGGGTGGGATGTCCTGAGGCTGCCCAGCTTAAGAATTATGGCATTAGGGCAATGAAGCATAGGAGAGCCCAAAGCTATCATTACTACTCTCTCCAGACTGCACATATATATTTCTTATTAAAGCTTACAATCTGCAAATGCTCACAATATGAAGATAATAAAGTTCCCTATTACTCTGTAGAACCATGTAAAATCTCTTTATTGTAAGAACAGAAATCAGGCTTAGTGTCAGGCATGCTGGAACACTTAAAGCTCCAGTAATTTCAGTAACCTACTTCTCTGTCACTGGATAATAGCTGGTTTTCACTTCTGCTATTGACAGTAACATGGCAATGTCAAACTAAAATAGATCTTTTAAAAATGCATTCTTCTAAGGTAGAAATGTTGTTTTCTCTTTATGGAAAAAAAAAAAAGAGAACACTTCCATTTCAATGTTTTTTCCAAAAATCATTAATTTCTGTGTTCTGATATGCTTCAGTGGGCAATCCAGCCTTTCAGAATCTAGCAGTAAAATTATCACATCTTTAAATGAGAGTCAGGACAAGTAGGTGGACAGAGGTGATTCTGCCCTTTGCTCTCATGAGACCCCACCTGCAGTTACTGCATCCTGGAGCCCTCAGCACAAGAAGGACATGGAGGTGTTGAAGAGGGACCAGAGAAGGTCCACAAGGATGATATGAGGGCTGGAATACTTCTGCTACGAGGCCAGACTGAGAGAGCTGTGGCTGTTGAGGCTGTAGAAGAGAAGGTTATACCTGAGGAGACCTCCCAGTGGCCTCCCAGTACCTGAAGGGGCTCCAGGAAAGCTGGGGAGGGGCTGTTTGCCAGAGCATGGAGCCACAGGATGAGGTGCAGTGGTTTGAAACTAGAGCAGGGCAGGGTTAGGTAAAAAGCTGTTCCCCATGAGAGTGGGAAGACACTGGCCCAGGTTGTCCAGAGCAGTGGTGGAAGCCCCATCCTTGGAGACATTCAAGGCCAGGCTTGCTGAGGCTCTGAGCAACCTGATCTGGTTTGAACTGATCTAGTTTGAACATCTTCAGATGTCCCCGCTCACTCTTGAGGGGTTGAACTAATGACCTTTGAAGGTCCCTTCCAACCCCACACATTCTATGATCCTCTATGTGCACATACTTGAGTAGACCACTTGTGTTCAGCTTCCAAGCACATCTGTCATTGCTTTTCTATGGTCACTGCACACTGAGCCCCTCACTGTGCTTTTCAGGCACAGCATTGTTTTAAGCGGTACAATTTACATACAGGGAGATTTTGTCCATTCAGGTAGAGTACTGTTTGTCCTGTTTACAACTAAGGGTGTAAATCATACCGTGGCATGATTTTCTTGTTTTTCTTCCCAAGTAGGAGGTGTAGTATAGCTTCCAGCCACATAAAGGGGGATATCCAGAGTCTTCCATGACTCTCCTTTCCCTCCCTCTTACTTAACCTGTTACTGGAGTGACAGAATTGACTCTGACCACAATGATGACTTGACGGGAAGATTTGTTTTCAGACTGCTTGAGGTTTTTGCACAAGTCACCCCTGTCAGTGATATAGCTCTGCTTCCTTGCACACATTGGAGGCCTGTCAGCAACATACTTTGCCCTGCAAAACAACCTTCTCTTACTTTCTAACAGAATGAAGAAGCCATGAATCATAGAATCATAGAATATTTTGGGTTGGAAAGGACCTTAAAGATCATCTAGTACCAACACCCCCTGCCATAGGCAGGGTCAAAAAACGTCCCTGAAAGCATCATGCAGTCAGTGTCTTCAGTGTCACCTCCATGATGGTGGCACTGCTTGTCTTTATTAATATTTACCAAAGTCCTTTCAGCCTTTGACTCTCTGATTTTACAACTTTTTATATAATCACAGAATAGTCTGGGTTGGAAGGGATCTTCAAGATCATCTAGTTCCAACCCCACTCCCATGGGCAGGGACATCTCCCACTACACCTGGTTGCTCAATGCCTCATCCAGCCTTGCCTTAAATACCTCCACAACCTCTCTGCAGAGAAACTGCAGAAACTTTTGAGATGAATGGAGTAAGCCACGGAGTACCAAATGCAGAGAGAGGGCTTATAAACTCATTTATTTTCCTGTCCCATTACTGGCCTTATGTGAATCAGAGCTACAAGTTTCACATTGGTATTCAAGAGGCCATTTGTCACACGTAGAGAAATAGATTAGGGAGAACATTAATGGTGACAAGTGTACAAGACTACTGAACAGCAGAAGTATTTCAGTCCCTTTGGGATGTGGACAGGAAGGTTTCATAGCCCTCTGTTTCACTTGCTATAAATCCAGCATATCAGCAAAGCAGACAATGAATTGACATTGCATATATACATGCAATTAAAATATTTAAATTAGAAGTCTGAAATTAAAGGCCTATATATAATGTCTGCTTTTCAAGGAAGGATGTTTCATGTAACACTTGTTTCACTATGAAAGAAAGTAATTTAAATTATAGTAAGGGTTCTTAATTCTCTTTGACTTAATTTTCTGGGAGAAACTGAAAATGCAGTGTCTCTTACAGAATTTTCTTGTGGTTATGGAATTCTCCCTTCACATAAGAAAACCACAACCCACAAACAGTACCAACAAATTAAGCTGGTAAGCTAAACTTTATAGTTTAGCTTTATAGTCAGAAGGACAGAATAAATTCTTTGTAGTGACTAATTTGGCCAGTCTGGCCAAGGTTTCAGTGTCAGAAGCTTTATCTCATCTGCCTGCATCTCCTGCATCTCCTGCCTGTCTCCCACCAAAGAGGTCTGGCTAAATCAAAAACACTGACCAAACCCCCTTCCTGTTTCCCCTGGAAAATTTTATCCATTATGAGGAGTGGCTCAAAGTCACAATTACTTTGGTGTCATTATTAAAACATAAAATTGAGATTTTAGATAAGATTAATTATTTGTTCCCCTAGGTTTTATTAAATTGAGATCATCTTAGGGAATTACTGAAGGAAGTAATTTTTTTCCTTTTTTTTTTTTTTAATATTTAAACACTAAAGAATTGAAATCCCTTTTTCATACACTGGCACAAAGCACAGGTAAGACTAAAACAAATATATTTAAAAGTGGGTGATTCACACTGGCTTCACAGCAGCAAACACTGCAATCCTGATCCTGATGTAAGAGGAGACTAATGGAGAACATTTCCATAAAAGCACCATTTCTCTACATGTTTCTGTAAAAGCTCTTTCCTTTGAAATGCAATCTGAATATAGCAGATCTCAATTTGGTACTGCCTTCAAAGGAACAATCTATGTCAAATGTACCATGTTCCTAGTTCGTTTGAAGTTGAAGACAATACTGAAGCCCTTTCTGTCAGGGAAGAGAGAAGATATTTAGTCCAAATCTCACTTGGTTGACTTCCAATGTATCAGAAAACTGATGTGTATTCAGTCTCTCTGAATAAGCAAAAGGGGGAAAAAAGAGCTCAGGAATTAATATGCTTACTTGAATGTCAGAGATATATGCTCTGTCAGATGTGGAGCAGGGATGTAAAGCAAAACCCCATGCTACAAGAGAAGATCTGGCAACCTTGGATTTCTGTTTCAGACTCTCCTGATAATTTTTTGTCAGTGTATATAGAATACAGAAACAATCAATGCAGCACAGGTCACTCTGCTTCATCATAGCAAAATGCAATGACCTTCAGGCTAAGGGCTTTCCCTTGTCCATCCTTTTACTATTTGATCGCATTTTGTGTAGAATTTATGCAGCAGTGGGCATGTTTAGAGGATTCAATTCATTTGAGATCAAAGTATAAAAATAATCCAGAAGGGAAAACTTTTAACATGTCAAGTGTGAAGTCAAGCTGCACATATGTTTAGGACGGGAAAAAATGTAAGAGGAAAATGGGTATGTAGGACAGCTGCCTCTAGAGGGTTAAATCATGGTGTAACAGAAGCTTTGAAGACATACTCTTGAATTGCAAATGTTAGTCTAGCGTTCTAGAGCCTGCCTTCATGGAACTAGTTGAGTGTTCTCAGGGTAAACTATGAAAGATAGGCAAATCCCAGTCAGAACACATGCAGCATGAAAAGTCTGTGTGAAGCAAACCCATTGCCTTCCATCCCTCCTTAGTTCCCCTCCTCATGTGGGGGCACAGCTGCAATTCCACAAACCTGCCCTCCTCACCCTTATGCAGTCTCCTTCCACCCGACATTACCTCCCAGAAGAAGTCTTTGGCATGCACAGACTGCCTGAAAGGAATGGGCACTGGGAGAATGTGTTCTGCCAAGTGAGCTTATCTTATTTGTAGCTGACACGGAGTAACTATTGTTCTTGGCTTGTTTATGCTTTATTCCCCATGGCCTCTGCTAATGTATTCTTGGTCTAATTCTTATTGTTTACTGACGCACATGAGAAGCAATTTGAGACCTCTGGGTCGGGAAGGATTTGACATTTCTCTTCTAGTTCACATCAGTATCACATGAGCAGGGATGGGTCAAACACTTGCAGTTCTCGTTCCTTTATTATTTATTAACATTCAATTGTCATACACTTTTTATTGACATTTTCTATTCAACAAATATGAAACCAAGGCCCTTTGAACCCATGTGCTAAGAGGTCCAGCTGGATTGCTACTGTCCTGAGTAATGGGCAGTTTACACTGTCCAGGTTACCTGGGGAAATGCCACAGACTATGAACCACCCTCCCAGGGAATTTGGCCTGTACAGCTTGCCAATACCTAAAATAAATTCCTGTGGATCCTTGCCTACCTTATAGTAGAATAGACTAGACTATATGAGCACCAAGGAAAATAATTGCTGTGACTGTACTTTAGTACCACATGAAAGCAGATGAAGTGATTGACATCTGAAATCAGTGGAGCAGGGATGATAGTCTATGGGCAATCTCCACACTCTAGGGTAGCCCAGCCCCTGGCTGGCATCACTCTAAAGTGATGCCAGCAAATGAGGCCACCTTTTGCTTTCACTTCCATAGAATCATAGAATGCTTTGGGTTGGAAGGGACATTAAAGATCATTGAAGTTCCAAACCCCCTGCCATAGGCAGGGATACTTCCCACTCGACCAGGTTGCTCAGTGCCTCATTCAGCCTGGCCTTAAACACCTCCAGAGAGGAGGCATTGAAAACCTCTTCCAGCATCTCACCACCCTCACAAGAGAGAATTTCTTTCTTATCTCCAGCCTAAATCTCACCTCTTCCAGTTTCCATCCATTACTCCAGTCCTGCCATCCTGGACCCTATTGAAAAGTCCTACCCCAGCCTTTCTGGAGCTCCTTTCAGCTATTGAGAGGCTACCATGAGGACCCCCTGAGGCTTCTCTTCTCCAGGCTGAACAACCCCAACTCCTTCAGCCTGTCCTGTTATTCATAGCTTATTTTAAACTTGACTATGCAGCTATTAATTGGTCTTGTCTTCAGATAAACAATACTTTATCTTATTATGTGAATAGATTGCATATCTTTCATATGGATTCTCAGAATATTATGGAATGAATAATCACAAATGTTCAGCTTAGAGCAGAATGAGCACATGCCTTCTCAGTGCACATGAGTATTTTGCATGTGTGCACTTTTGCTTCTTCATGCACCCCCTCACCCCAGAACAGAGCAGCTGTAGATTTGGACAGGATTTGCTCTGCTCAGCTCTACATGAGACATAAGATGTTCACATGTTGTCTGCAGCTCTGAGATACTAACATCAGCAGTGCAAGGACTGTATCTTTGCTGGTATTACATGACATAATCTAATGGCAGTAACGATAAAAGGAAACCGTGGCCCGACGGAGAACCATAATACAAAAACATAATTACAATAATTATCATAACCACACAGATGAAAATGCAGATGAATTCTGCCTTGTGGATGTATAATTGCTAATGCAGGGAACACGTGACTGTGTGTCCTGAAATGAGTTTGGTAGGTAGAAGCTTGTTTTACCCCTCAGGGAAACAGTCTTTGATGCCTTTAGCATTGATTGACCTGGATTTTTAAGACTTGGAAAAACAACATTTCTCATATGTCATATTGTTATTTCATTTGAATTGTGAGAAACTGCCAGAGTAGGACTTTTGAATAGGTTATGTGACTAGGAATAATGGATGTAAATTGGAAGAGGGGAGATTGAGGCTAGATATAAGAAAGAAATTCTTTACAGTGAGGGTGGTGAGACACTGGAACAGGTTGGCCAGAGAGGTTGTGGATGCCCCCTCTCTGGAGGTGTTTAAGGCCAGGCTGGATGAGGCACTGAGCAACCCGGTCTAGTGGGAGGTGTCCCTGCCCATGGCAGGAGAGTTGGAACCTCAGTGATCTTTAATGTCCCCTCCAACCCAAACCATTCTATGATTCTATGATTTTAACCTAATACAAAAGAAATACAGGTAAAAGACATCTGCTGCTCAGATTATGAACCACTTCTGGAAAATGAGCATTTCTTTTGTTAAAATATTATTTTCATTTTCCTGATTTAATTATGCACATACATTCCAATCTTGAATAAACCAAATCCTAGAGTGTGAGAAGTCCATAAGTAGACACCAATTTTTTTCTTCATACTATTTTCAAACCCAAGTTCTTCCAGAACATCGCGTTAACTTCCTTTTAAATTTTTGGGTCATGTAAAATTTCAGGATCTTAGGTAGCATTTTATTAGTGTAGCAGAAGCAAGTAATGCTGGACTCGCGTTTAACAAATAAGTGCCAAAAATGGGTCACTGCTGGACTTTTAATCCTGATAAACAGAAGAGGAAAAACCCCATGTGCCATACAGCAAGATCCTCTAAAATCTCTCTCTTCTCTAAAGTATACAAATGATCTAAAGTCTCCGCTTCTTTCTTTTGTGACTAAACAATGAAAACATTTAAAATGTTAGAATTTCTTAAGAAGGAAATCCTTGAAGAAAAGGCATTATTTAAGAAGAGAAAGGGGTAAAATGCATCAACAAAGCAAACTAGGGCCATTTTAGTCTGGCAAGTCTCACAAAAAAGAATGGCAATATATATGTCTACAAAAGGAATGTTTACCTCCCATAACCTCCATGACAACAGCACCAGGCTCAGAATACTCTTCCTTCCTTTTATTTTTTTTTTCATTTTGAATTAACTGCCTGTGTAGACAAGCATCTGCTGCCTCTCCATCTCACAGCTGCTCTCCCTTGAATTCATTCTTACTAGTCTGTATTCCTTGCCCATTTCCAGGAGAATACTTCCAAGTCTCTCTATGAAAAGGTCAACCTGGGCAAAAGGCCAGGAAGTGAAATCAACTCTTGACCACTAAATTTCCTTCTATTTTATTTTATTTCCTTAGGAAACTTTGCCTCATCCCAAAGAGTCTGCCAGTCCCTGATTCTTGTTGTATAATTACAATACTACATGGACTTACTAAAAGTGTGGGTGTTCAACACTCTAAATTAATTCATTCATTTCCCAAAATCTGTTTTATTTACATCTAAACCTTATATTAAAAGCTTAGAATATTTTTTTATAGACAAATCAGAATTGATCTCTCATTCATCTACTTTGTCTGGTTTTGTTCTGGGTTGGAAAGACATCAGAACTGCACACAACATATTCCCAGTCTTCTGAAACCTACAATTTACACAATCTTCTGCTAACATCCCTGTGGACCAGAAAAGAAATTGCTTAACAAAAGCATCAAATTCGTTCTGACAATGCTTTTTAAGCACAGCCTTTGAGACACAAAGTAATATAAGGGCTGTGGATGGCCCTCAGTACACAGCAGGGCTTTCATGGCTGCCTAAAGGACTATGTTTGAGGAACCACAGGCTGTCTTCATGCAGCAACTGCCCTCCACTTTGGCTGTCAGTGTCCTTTACTGCATGCTGACTGCAGGCTGCTGTGGGGTCACCATCACCATCACACACCGGTGCCTGTGACACACTGGGCATCAGTGTCCCTGCCCATGGCAGGAGGGTTGGAACTAGATAATCAGTAACAGGACATGACCCCTCAGCCACTCTGGTACCTCTGTGCTGGTGAATCATCTCACTTCTGTCTTTTAGTTTGATCCCTTCAGTATCCTCCTTTTGTACTCTCTCCCCTCCCCACCTTTTCCCTCCCTCCTCTCCCATCCTTATTCTTATCTGTTCTATTCTGTTCTGTCTATTCAGATACAGACATCTAAACAGGTACACACAGATAAACACAGCTGAAAGCTTGGCTTCTGCAGCATACCAAAACTTCACAAGGACCACTAAAATCATAAAAATCATAGAATGGTTTGGATTGGAAAGGGCCTTAAAGATCATCTAGTTCCTACACCCCTGCCATAGGCAGGAACACCTCCCACTATACAA
>VZTY01029724.1:0-42382 GCA_013400935.1 Turnix velox | reverse complement strand
CGAAGGAGCCGGTGCGTTCCTGCCTGGCCGCCCGCTGCGCTGGGCTGCACCTGCCCGCGGGCGGCGACGGCCCCGGTTGGGGCTGGGAAGAGCGGCCGTGCAGGCGGCCGAGCCAGGGCTACGCCTGCAAGTACCAGTACGAGGGAGCCTGCCCCGACCTCAGCCCCGCCGCCCACCTTCGCCTCGACTACCGGCTCCCCTTCGGGGAGAGCAGCGCCGCTCCCGGCTTCAGCCCTCCGGGCACCGTACTCTCGGTGGGCTGCCCCGATGGGGAGGTGCGGTTCACCTGCCAGCCCGAAGCGGGTGGCTTCGCCTGGAAAGGGGCGGGGGAGCCCCTCTGCCCCTGCGGCTACGGGCGCCCCGACGGCGGGGGGGACGGAGCGCTCTGTGCAGCCGCGGGCGCGACCGGCACTGCGGCGGGCGGTCCCACGGAGTCTGCGCGTGGCGAGGACCCACCACCCGGAGGCACCGCGGGGACCCCCTCCGTCGGTGAGATGACGGCCGCTCCCCCACCCGTCTCCTCTTCCTCCTCCTCCAACTACATTTTCATCCTGGTGACGGTGGCTGTGGTGATGCTGGTCATTCTGGTGATGACCGTCCTGGGGGTCTTCAAGCTCTGCTTCAACGAGAAATCGCGTGTGGGCCGGGAGAAGGAGGCGGCGGAGGCGGGCTGCGCGGAGCCCAGCGGAGCTGACGACTAGCCCCGCGGCCAGCGGCTCTCCCTGGGCCGACACAGCGCTGGACCCTTCCCCCAAACCTCTCTCGCTCCCAGCCCGGCTGCCACAGACGAGAAGCCGTGGGACGAGCAGGACTTGCAGGACCACCCGTGCAGCGGACGTTTCTGCAAGTGACTCCTGCCAGTATTTTGACACCTTTGGACGGCGAAGCTCTTTTTGTCTGTCTGTAAAACGCTTGTGTCAGTGCTACCACAAATCAAATAGCAATACAGCGGCCTGGCCGACAGAAGGATTGTGCTGCTGCAGCTGTGGGGTTCTATCCTCTCAAAATATCTTATTCGGGTGCCTATTTTGAGGCGAGTGTAAAGGCGACCGCTTTGAGCACTGGCGTCTTTTCATTTAGATGCCACCCTTGGAGTGGCGCTTGGAGGCTCTTTTTTTCCTCTTTCTAATTGCTGGAGTGTGTGGAGAGGTGAACTGTTGTGTTTTTGGAGGAAACTGTGACCCGCTTTCTGAGCGTGGGTCACACCGTGAGACTGACATCCTTATAAAGAGCATTTCTATGCTCAGAAGGTCATTCAGTGGGAGGTTAATGGGGAGTCAGTTTTATATTTCATCTGCCAAAAAGAATAAAGGGTTATATAAAGCCAAAATCACTGCTACATTTGTTACTTCATACAGTATTTTTAGCAAAGTGACAAATTTTTGGGTTACAGATTTTCTCCTAGGATGCTTCGCTAGAAAACATGGTTTCTGCATGTAGTCTGTGGCTCCCTTAGAAGCAAATCAAAGTGGTGACAGACTTTGCAGTGTGCCTAGAGTTTACATCCATCTAAATACATCACTCAAGCCCCATTCGATTTAGTCAGGTACATTGTTTCCCATGGAGTCTCTTGAGAGATTAAAAGAAGAATAAACCCTTTGTGCCCCTTCCTGAATGAGGTAAACACTTCCTCTGCAATTTCCCTTGGGAATTTCTGTAATGCAGATTTCACCCTGCTCACAGAACTTGCTTTCTCTGCGGTTCAAGGTGCTGATGCTCTGTTCTTGTTACTGTGGAGTCAGTTTTCAATTAAAGTGTTAATGCTAAATATTGATTCCAGGTTCTCTGAGTGCAGTAAGGCACAGCTAAGTGCATCTCATCAGAGCCTTTTTTGGGATGCGGGGAAGGTGGGGAGATACTCTCTTGAAAGGAACTGAATCTCTGAAATGCCTTTTTAAAGATGCTTTTTGTGGCTTCTGCTTTCATTTTGTCACTCCACTGCTTGGAGAAATCTTTCCAACAACAATATGTGTTACCTCCTACTTTTCTTGCAAGCAAAGACTTAGAGATTAATCTGGTGCAAGCGTCTGTTACGGATAAAGTATGACATAGCATGGTTGTTCTCTTTTTCCCTCCCCCCTCTCTCTGCTTAGGGATACAGGCTGGTGCTACCTGAGAAACAGTCTTTCACTTTTGTTAGGGACATCTCAGACTGTCCACAGTCATAAATTCCATTATATCCTGACAGGAACAAAATCCAGGTATGTCAGAATGTTATTCATTACAAACCTGTTTCATAATCTGCATGCTTTTCCAGTCTGCTTATCTGACATTAATATTTCAGAAGGCAGGAAAAACATAGAAACAAACTTAAACCCAATAAGCAGTGTTATTGAGCTGGGCAACACAGAGGATAACTCCTCCATATGTGTGCAGCCAGGTTCCAAAATCATCTGCATTCATCAGGAGATAGATATATATTCATGAAACTCTTATCTACAGGTTCTCACTTTCTATGCTAATTGGGATCTGCCCCATGGCACAGTCTCATTTAGTCCTGAAGAAATGGGTTGGTGGTCGTTTTGGGGTCAAACACCATCTTGTGTTAAGGCAGGTAGTCTTCCTCAGTGTTGAACTTCTCACCTTTGGGGGTGATTCTGCTGATACCTCAAGTTTCCTCGGTCCTTAATTAAGGAGCACAATTGCAGCATCTTCTTATCTTGTTTATACAGCTGGGCCATCATATTCTGTCTTTAAACCTGTGTTGAAAATTAGAGCTTTTGGAGGGGAAAGGGGGAGTAAAATGGCTTTCCTGTAGGTTTAGTGTTGTTTTCAGAGTGACTGTACTCATCATAGATGTGATAAGCACACAATGACAAATGTATTCCATCCAGAGTGGTAATTAAAACCTAATTAACTGCGGTAGGCTACAGCAACTCACTGCCTCTGCTTTCTGGCTGCTTACTGCTCTGCCAAACACAAGGCTTTTGGGGAAACAAGGCTGAAAAGAGCTGCTTTTGTTGAAAACCATCTTTCTTTTCAAAACTGTGTTTGGTTTGTGGCTGTCTAGTGACATATTTGAAGTACTACCTGGCTCACCTTTTCTTCTTGGCTATTTCTCACTACAAAATAAAGTATCTAAAAGCATCATTCTTAAAGAGAAATCTAATTAGCAAATTACCCTTGCTTCCTGTGGCTCAGCCTGCAGGTATCAGTCCAACAGGGCTTATCTGAAGATGGTGGAAGTGCTGAATGCACAATGCAGTAGAAATATTTTATTCTCCTCTAGAGATTCATAATTCACATTAATATCTGTAGAGGCTTAGAGTCAGGTAAGGTTTTTAAGGGCTGAAAATCACAGAGTCCAGAACATTGGATCAATGTTTTGCTCTTGACCAATATCTTCTGCTTTTTTAATACATTTTTTTTTCTTGTACTTTTTGGCAGGGTTTTAAGGCACTGATTTACACTGCTATTGTGGAAATAGGGCAGAGAAAAGTCAAATCTTGCTTATTCCTCGGTGGATCATTTAATTTCACTGAGATTATGTTTAATATTTAAAATTAGTATGCTGATTTTTGGAAACTAGTTAAAATACAGTATATTGTCACAGCATTAACATACATTTGAAATGCAGATTTTTAGCTTCTCAAAAATAACCACAAAGCCCCAGGATTGTGAGATGAGTATTTGCTACTGCACTTGGAAGGGTGGTGAGGAAGGAGGATAATTTCCTCCTTTAAAGTGGAAAAATGTAGAAGTATTCAATGTAAGTATCACCTAATGTATGTATCAGGTGAAGACCATTGTCTCTTCGTGCCTACAACAAAAAATAATCCAGTCCATGCACTAGAGACTCCTCAAGGTAACCACACTCTTGAGTTTAGATCTTTGGATAAACAGAGAGGAAAAGAAGGGTGGCCATGGATTTTGGTGGCATGGGACGAATTTCCATGATAAAAGGTAAGCAGTGCTTTTTTAGAATATTAAACTCATGAAGGAAGGAAAAGCAGAAAAATACTGCTGGTTATAAATTACAGTCTAACCATTTGCAGATTAACTGTGTTACAAGAAGCAAACTGTGTTATTGAGAGGCAAAATGTCACCAAGAAACATGTCTCTGCAATTTGTCCTTTTTCCAGTGAATTGAACATCAATTTAGATCGTTCTCCTATGAAATCTGAATACTCTTGTTTGCAATTTGGAAAGCACTGAAGAGATTTCTGTTTGTTTTCCAGAACAAATTATTTCACAAGGACATTTTTTTGCCCAGTACTTATGTTCTGCTATTTAGAATAATAACACGGAATGAACTAACTTTATCTTTCAAAGCAGTTTGTGAGTGATTTACAGCTGTTGATCACCTCTTCCCTCTGCAAAAGTCAAACTGAACTCAGAAGAAAAAAATACCGTGAAGAACCGTTATTTTGGGATAATCAGGTTTTGTTTCCAGCTGAAACTGCCCAGGGTGGTCAGGCAGCATTTCCAGGGGCACTGCTGGCTGGGAGTAAGTGAGTGAGCACATCCATCTGCAGGAAAGCCTGCCATCTTCTTAGGCACCTGGCCACTGCCCCCGGTGAACATCATCTCTCTGTTCTGCCTGGGAGAACCGACATTTAAAGTGCATCTGCTAGTAGGTGTGCAGGCATCCATCACAACTTGGCTTAAAGGCAAAGTGAAAAATAAATAGAAAAAAAAAAAAAAAGAAACAAACCCAGGCTCAACTCTTCATCAAAGCTGAATATGGAATATGAATCACCCCTTCCTAACTTTGGCTTGGTTGTGTCCAATGTTAAAAAAATCCAACAGCAGAAAGTAGACTATTTAATCTGACCATGCATAGCAATACACCTGGATGAAAAAGACAACATAAGATCATGAGATTTATGTAATTTTAAAGAGGTTGTGGGTGAGATTTTAAGTGAAGCTCTACAAATATCATTGTGTGCTATTGTGGGGCATTTTACTGTTCTGACAGCTGTTTGGTTTCTGTGAAAAGTAAAATAAGCTTAGAAAGAGATTTCATCCTTCCCCCCTGCCCCCATATGTGCATGTAAAACAATAACAAAAATAATAATGTTTGCATGCTTTCCTGAAATGAGATCCACTGGAAGTACAAGAAAAGAAACCATACAATTGTTAAAGCTTTTCACAAAATATTTTAATAAGGATGTAACAGCTTTCACTTAGCAATTTTTTAAACTAGAAGGAGCTGACTGACAGTCCATTGAAGTGAATTAGGATTTTTTTTTTCCTCTCATTTTGATGGGCTTTGAATCAGATGACTCTGAAATACTAAACTGATACATTCATTTAACAGTACCTAATTTTTTGGTGAAAGAAAGGTACAAAGTGGTATCCTGCTTTTTGCTGCTGAGAAAAGTTAAGGAGTATAATTTATCAAAAACCTGTAGTAAGTCCACCACCACAGATGCTAGAAGCCTTAGTTGTGATCTTAACACTGTACTTAAGCACCAGAGCTACCAGTACAATGCCATGGCTATGCTACTACTAGAGATTTTTCCCAGTCTCTTGCTTCAGACTGGCAATAATTACAATTAATACAACCACAGTATTGTGCTAGGGAAGTGATTTATCACGGCTACAGGGACACCTGCCACTGTGTGACACTGTGAGCATAGGTGGTAGAAAGCAAGAAGAGCTGCTGATTTTAGCACAGTTTGTACCGACTCTTACACCTGGGGTAACAGAAAGAGGGAATAGAAGGTTTTGTTTAATTAGCTGCTGTTTATCAAGCAAGAAAGCTTAATTTCTCTGTATGAAAACTGTTGTCTCATAAGAGGGGAAGAAAGAAGATTCAAGGGAGAGAATTACTGTGGGGGAGATAGTGAGGATGAAAGAGATAGAAAAAGTGACAACCTTTTTATCTGAAAAGGAGCCTCCTTGAGCATCACCCATTTAAAATGCAACCTTGCAAGTAGTCACCACAGGCATAAGTACACAGTATAAATTGCCTCAGAGAAAAACACACTCACAACACAAGAAGCAAATAAAAAAAACAAAATAAAAGAAAAAGACATCTGGCACACACTGAAAACAACAATTCTCAAAAATGAAACACTAAGAAGCTCTGGGCCAGTATATTACACTGGCAACATATGAAACCCCTTTTGTTTCTTTTTAGTGCAACAGAAGAAACTGGAGCTAGCCTCATAGCTATTATCAAAGGGTTAGTTGTTTTGTCAAGTATTTCTTTCTAAACCTGATGGAAATTTTGAAATGAGCCCCTCTTTTTTTCCATGTAGGTTGAAGTGACTTTGTGGCCACCGAAAACTGTCTCAGCTCCCTTCATGGCCCTTTCATGGCTGATGGAGCAGACACAAGACAATGGCTTTACAGCCTAGTGCTCCCTTTAAACTTTATCATTATCCCACTTTATTATATGGATGGACACATTCAAACATTTCCCAGCTCATTGCTCCCCTCACCCGGGTGCTCTGCTCCCCGGCAGTCACGAGACTTGTTATCAGCAACCTGCTGTGCAGCTCCGAAGCACAGCAATAATCAGATTTTTTTTTCTGAAGACCTTTTTTCTGCCCTGCTTCCCCCAAGCAGAGCACAGAGAGCTAGAGCCCCAGTGAAGGGGAAGCTGCCAGCAAAGCAAAAGGCAGCTCAATAACACTGCTGCCTCTATACTCGGGGCTTTTTTGCTCCTTTTTTTTTTTTTTTTAATATCTCTGGGAGGGACAGAGAGAAGCTACTTATCCCTTGATGGGGGAAGGCAAGGTGTACGTTGAGGGTTTTTTTCCCCAGCATTTCTGCTGCCTGAAGGGGAGATGCTGAGCTGGGTCTCTTTCAAGCGGGAGGGAGTCTGAGCCTGAATTCTAGGTCTTGACTGAGACAGGCTCAACGCGGTGGCCTTGGTGGGAAGGGGTGGGGGAGTCCCACAAAATGAGTTGGAGGGCAATCTGTGCAAAAGGTGAGGGGAGAGTCACTGCTGGATCCGTTGTCATCAAAGACAGAGAGGGGTGGCCGAGCCCGGCTGACAGACTGACTCCCTAAGTCGACCGACGAGCGTGGTGACTTGCTAAGAGGATGTCAAAGCATCAGCGAATGCACCCGCTCTCAGGGCAGAGGAGGGAAGCAGGGAAGGGGCAGCAGACCGAGGAATTGGGGCTTTCTCTGTTGCTCCTTTTGCCAAACGCCTCAAAAACGCCCGCCTGTTGGTGGGCAGGACCAAAATCCCCTCCCTCCCAACCTCCCCATGCCACAGCCCTGTTCTCGCTCACCCTCCTGCTGGGGGCGGGGGCAGTAGGAGAGCAGGGGGTGGGATTGCTTCCTCAGAGGGTGGTAATCCTGGAGGTGCAAGTGCCGTTCCTGTACATGCTCCCCGACTCCAAGTTGTCTGGGGGAAAGTCCTCCACACTGTATGCCCTGCTCTTGAGAGCAGTGGCATAATAGTCAATGGGTTCCTCTGCAGCATTGTCCATCCAACTGAGGCAAAGCAGCCGCTGGAAGGAGCGCTTGAAGTTGTCCGAGAGAAAGCCATAGAGGATGGGGTTGGCACAGCTGTTGGCATAGCCCAAGATGACAGAGAGCTGGCTGATGGTGGCATCATCCTGTTCCACGAAGACGTTGACCAGCTGCACAATGTAGAAGGGCATCCAGCAGATGACAAAGACCATCACCACCATCATGACCATGAGAGTGATCTTGCGCTCTGAGCGCTTGCGTTGCTGCCAGCCAGCCTTCAGAGCCACCATGCGCATCTTGGCAATGATGAGGATGTAGCAGAGGCAGATGGCCACCACAGGCAGCAAGAAGCCCATCAGAAAGGTGTAGACCACAAAGACCACCAACCACCTCTGGGTGGGTTCTGGCATGAGCATGTTGCAAGCCACCGTTCCATCGCTGTTGGATGCTGTGTTGGAGAAGATAATGATAGGCAGGATGATGAGAATGGAAAGCACCCAGACGCCCAGATTGACCATCTTGGCCACAGTGGGCCGGCGGTACCTCGCTGCCTTGATGGGGTGCACCACAGCAATGTAGCGGTCCACGCTGAGCACGGTCAGGCAGTAGATGCTGGTGAACATGTTGATGGCATCCACGCTGAGCACCAGGCGGCAGAGCAGTGAGCCAAAGGGCCAGTGGTGCAGCAGAGTGGAGGTGACCAGAAAGGGGACGCTGAGCATCAGCAGCTCGTCCGCGATGGCCAAGTTGAGGATGTAGATATTGGTGGCCGTCTTCATCTTGGCATAGCGTAGGATCACGTAGATGACCATGGAGTTGCCACACAGCCCCACCAAACATACCACGGAGTAGATGAACGAGATGAGGATGGCACTGCCTTGAGACTCGCTGAGGGTGCCGTTCGGACCGCCGGAGGAGTTCCTGCCGCTCGAGTCCATGCCCACCTCAGCCGCCTCGTCCGAGGCGCTACCGGCTCCGCCGCCACCGCTCTCGCCGCGGTCGCTGTGGCTGCCTGCACCGCCCGCAAGCCTGGCGCAGGTGCCATCGGGGAGCATCCTCTGCCCGGACCTCCCCGCTCCCGGCTCAGACCAGCAGGCGCCGGGCGCCGGCCCCGCTCGCCATCCCGGCGGGGCTGCCGGCCCGGGGACGGAGGCGGCTGCCCGCACCGCCCGCTCCCACCGCCGGTAATCGCTGCTCCCCGGCTGGTGAATGATTAATAGCAGCGGCGCGTCACAGACTACGNGCCCCCCAGCCCTCATTGCCTCCCGACCCCACGCTGCTGCTCCCCTCTGCTATTGTTTCCCCCAGCCCCGCACTTCTCCCCCTCCAGCCGGCATCTTCTCTTCCCTCTCGCCTCTGTGCCGGCGGAGTCTGGGCCAGGGACGTCCCTGGAAAAGGGACCATCCATTCTCCTTAAGAAAAAAGTCTGTGTCGCGGGCGGGTGGGCAATGTCACCTCAGCCTCATGCCGACACGGCTGCTGTGACCCTTTCCTGTCCCTGCTCTACCACTGGGGCTGGCACCAGGCACGGCACTGACTGCCATCTACCAAACCCTAAATGTACACCACCATCTGAGAATAGCAATCCCCATGACTTCTGCCAGCAGACAGCTCCAGTTGCTTCCTATTCTGTCCATCATCCACCTCCTACATTCCAACCCCCCCCAGATATCACACAATAGCATCATCTAATACTGTACAGCCTGTCCTGTTCTGCACAATGTATCCCAAAACATGCCCATCCCATCCCATTTTGATACCCGAGGTCATGCTTTAGCTCCATCCATCATGCATCTAACTGTGCAGGCACCAGTTTGCATCCTACAGCTCACCATCACCATTGGCACTGTGGTGGTGCCAAGATGATCCTAGCTATGCAGCCATGAAAACAGACCATCTGTCCCTTCTTCTATCCCCTCACATACTACTTCCAATCATAGGATCACTTCAAGTTGAACCATCACATGCTAAGTCAAGAGTGCTGCCCTCCCTCCCTCCCCGCCTCCTATTTCCCTAAAACTGTTCTTCAAGCTCATGCATATCCCCTCTAAGGTCGAATCCACTCAGGGAAGAGGCTAAAAACTCTCCTCACCACTATCCAGTGACAAACCATGTCCAGTCATACACCACTCCTACATATCAGTAGCCATCACTACATAATAGCTTCTCCTGTATGCTCACAAACTGCTCCTTTATATTAGCTCATGCCATGCTGCTTTGTACACACACCCTGATCCTGGACAAACCCAGTTATGTGCACCAAAACTCACGCTGTAATCTCTAGACACTTTTATTGGTATGCTTACAATATACAGGGAAAATAAACCAAGATTTATATTGAACATGTGCAATTTGCAGTGGGCTTAAATCTCTACAAATATGCAAATTCAGATGGAGGGTTATGTTCTTTAAAATTTATGTTCTGGGAAATTATAAATCAACCCTTAATATGGGAAAGAGCATAAGTCAATATCTGCAAACCCAGCAACAAGAACATCTAGTTCTTAGTTGTGAAAGGTTTGGGTTTTTTAAAATACATGATCTTCATATACATCTCTCCTTCTGTGTAGTATGTCTCATCGCCCTGGATGTTATTTCCCAGTGTGCAGTCTGTCCTTAGATATTCATATGTAACCACATTTCCACATACCACTTCCTGGCCATTTTGCATGAACCAGACATGATTCACTCACTAATACACACACCCTCACACTTGCTCTGCCCTCCTCCATCAACTCACAACTGCATCAACAGCCCTCAGTGCACACATACATGCGGAACTTGCTTGTTCTGTTGACTGTAGCCATCACATGTGAGCACATTCTACCTGTGTGGACAACAACCTGATTCTTGCCATAAGCTGTCACCTCTGAGCATCACCTACTTTTGTCAAGAGCAGCAGATTTCACAGTGCTTGCACTGCTGTCTGTTTCTTGCAGCATCACTATCCTCAGCATCACACACGTGTCCCCACACCCCACTTGTTTTACCAAGCATACCCATCACCTCTTACAGCATACGCTCATTATCACTGTATGCTCGCCCTCACAGTTATACACATTACCACTACCCACCACTTTAATATGCAGCATTAAAACCTTTGTAACCCATCATCAGGAATTTATGCTCTCTGGTACTATATCCCTATACCCCTTATCATCACCAGCAGCTGTTCCAATACACATGTGACCTCTCTGGTTGTATGATTTATTTTCTGTCAATCATCACCTCCAATTACCATACACCTAGACAGTCCAATGTGACCAGCATATGCTTCTTGACACCTTGTCAATGACATCACACCCAGCACATGCACACTTTTGAATGACCCTTGTGCAAACTGGTTCCTTTTCATCTATGGCTAAAAAGTAGGTTGTGAACATATAGAACGTGCTGACTTGGAAGTGACCCTCAAAGGCCATCTAGTCCAACACCCCTGCAGTGAGCAGGGATATCTTGCACTAGATCAGGCTGCTCAGAGCTTCATCAAAGTTGGCCTTGAATGTCTCCATGGTGGGGGACTCCACCACCTCTTTGGCAACCTGTTTCACTGCCTCACTATCCTCATAGTGAAGAATTTACTCCTCAGGTGTGGTAAGAAGAAATCAGTGACCTCTTTTCTTTCTTTTCCTTGTCCCTGTCAGCTCCACTAAGGACGCAGAGGTTGTCTCCTTCCAATTCCCGGCCTCTTGTCATAGTTTGACCTCAGCAGGGATGAAGAATCTGCTGTGTCTCAATCAAGCTTCCATATTGCAAGGGGCAGGGGGGACAGGTGAGAAAACAAAGTCAACAACACTCATGGGTGGGATGGAAATGGCATACCCATGTCCCTGAATTAACGCTATCCCTGCCAGAACCAGGACACCCCTCCACAAGGATGGCACTTATCATCTCCTGTACTTGGCAAGGATGAGGCTGCACCTTGCAGACTGTGTTCACTTTTGGCCCTCTCTTTGCATATATGCAACCCTACATGTAAATATAAGAATATATAAAAATAAAACTGTTTAGTTTTAAGTGATTTCACATAAATTCTATTAGGATGATACTGTGTGACTTTTCGCCGGGCGTCTTATTTATATTCTAGTGTAGAAATGCATTTGTTGAGCAGTCTTTGCAAATCATCTTGACATTCTTAGGGCTATTGCCCTATGATCTGTATATTGCTATATATAAATATAGCAACATATCATAGAATCATAGAATGGTTTGGGTTGGAAGGGAACTTAAAGATCATCTAGTTGCAACCCCCTGCCTTGGGCAGAGACACATTTCACTACACCAGGTTTCTCTTGTCCAGCCTGCCCTTAAACACCTCGAGAGAGGGAGCATCCACAACCTCTCTGGGCAACCTCTTATTGCTACATGTTAGACATGAGGATGTCATGCAAATTTTTCTCAGAAAATTAATCCTTACATTTGATGTTTTAGAGGTTGCATATACCTGATGTGTTAGCATGAGAACTTCCAATATACAGGGCAAATAAACCAAGATTTATATTGAACACGTGCAAACAAAATCTTTCTATGTAGTGGGCTTGAATCTCCACAATTATATAAATTCAGATGGAGAATTATTTTCTTTAAAATTTAGTCCTGGAAATTATAAATCACAGACAAGTCACTAATATGAGAAGGAGCATAAGTATTGACTTATGCTCTGCAAATCCAGCAACAAGAACCTCTGTTTAATTGCAGCACTTCAGTCTGTTTGGAAATCTATAGATCAAGTATAATCAATTTTTTGTTTATGTGAGCATTTCTTTTAAGGGACAGTGACTTCTAGGGTTTTGATTGAGTTGTTTCCTTCTTTCATATTGTTATGAATTGGCTCTTAACAATAATGTCTGGAAACGTGTGCTTTTAGATGACTCTTTACGAACATGGAAGCAAAAAGGGTGGATTTTGAAAAAGTTCAGAAAATACCTGCTGCCTGAGGTGTGTGTGTTCACAAAGGAGTCCTGAAAATGAGTTAACTTTTTAACTAAAGGTAGAGTCCACCCAGACATTCCTCAGGTGGGGTCTCTCAAATTTTTGAAGGACACAGCCTCTTTTTATCCTACTTTTCCTGGTTGCTAATGTCCCTTTTACCATTTCTTCCAAGGTAACTGGGATTTACAGACTCCCCCAATATAAAATTCAAAGTCTGATGCTCATATGTAAAGGATGTTTGCAGTTTCAGGAACATCTGTAAGCTCCATATGTAGACCTCAGAGACATCCATATGTCAGTCCAATCCTCATCTTGAAAGGATATTCCCATTTTCAGGAACACACAGATGTAAGTTGAGTGTCCCTGATGTGGCATTTGAGTTTCTTGTGGAGACATTCTTGTCTTCTGTTTGCAGAGACATTCTACTTGTTTGTAGAGACACTCTCATCCTTTCCCTATCAAAACTATAAATAGTATAATCATCACAAGATTTCAGTTCTGCTCTGCATTGCACTTCATTTCATTTTCATGCACATAAACACACTCACTCAAGGAGATGTTTCAAACATTCATGCTTTTTCCTATTTTTGTTTATTACTTGTCAATGCCAGCATTTGGCCATGCCCTGTACCCGAGGAAGTAATGTGAAATGAAATGTAGAAACAAAGTTAAACCTAATAAATGTCTGTTATTGAGCAGACATTTCTTTATTACACCCTGGGGATAGCTCCTTAGGTCTGCACCCAGGTCCCAAAATCGTCAGCATTTATCAGGAGATATATGTATATTCATGAAACTCTTATCTATACTAATACAGGTTCTCACTTCCTATGCTAATTGAGATCTGCCCTCTGGCACACTCTCTCTTAGTTCTGAAAAAATGGGTTGGTGGTCGTTTTGGGATCACACCACCATCTTGTGTTGAGGCAAGTAGTCTTCCTCAGGCTTAAACTTTTCACCTTTGGGGGTGATTCTGCTGACACCTCAAGATTCCGTGCTCTCTGATTAAGGAGCACAACTGCAGCATTTTATTATATTGTATATACAGCTGGGCCTTTGTATTCTGTCTTATGTTGTCATTGTGTTCTGTCTTATCTTGTTAAAAGTGAGCAGACCCTGACGAGAGCAACCCAAAGTTTTGATTTTCTCCCACCCCACTGAGAAAGCTCTTCTCTTGAGATAGATTTGGGCATAGTAATCTTTCTTGCAGCAATTATTTGAAATAAATTAGCTATACTTGTAATTCCTGTGCAAGTACTAACCTCATTAGGCATCACACACATACCTGCTTGATGTGGACATCCAGAAAAAAACCAAGTGCCATCATAATCATAATGAGGCATCATATTCTGTGTGGTCTGCTTAGAAGGCTTGAGTGTTTGATTCAAGTTGCCTTTGGGTACAGAAAATTACATTCACATAACAGAATGACACCATTTTCTGAACAGGAATTGTTTGGATGCCCATATAGTCACTTAGGCCAATTACTTTAACACAGTTTAGATGAATTAATTTTCTAAGAAATTCTATCTACTGACTTTTATCAATGCAATGACCTGTTTTCCTGGATTCAAAAGCACATTTTTCTAATCTCAATTGTTTGATAAAATAGCAGTGCTTGATTAGAAATTATTAAGTTTCGTGTCCCACTAACGATGCCATACCATCAGAAATACCATCATATGTGGGGTTAACTGTAGGATTAACAGACTCTGTTGGCTCAAAGGTAGCAGATGTCCTGCGGAGGACTGTTTGGGAGGTAGACAAGGGGTTTGCCCAAGAACACAGAGACAAGCAGAAGATGACTGGAAGGGACATTATTAGCATTAATGATGCCACCTACAAGGGGAACTCCTGAAGGTTCAGGGGGACCTCATATTGGTTTATCAGTACCTGAAGGGGGCTACAGAAAGGTTGGGGTAGGACTTTTTAATAGGATATGTGATGAAAGGACTAGGAATAATGGATGTAAATTGGAAGAGGAGTGATATAGTCTGGATAGAAGAAGGAAGTTCTTTCCTGTGAGGGTGGTGAGACACTGGGACAGCTTGCCCAGAGAGGTTGTGGATGCCCCCTCGCTGGAGGTGTTTAAGGCCAGGCTGGTAAGGCACTGAGGAACCTGGCTCAATCTAAGTGGAATGATGGAGCTCCTGGGGGCTAATTCTAGTGGGAGGTGTCCCTGCCTATGGCAGGGTGGTTGGAGCTAGATGATCTTTGAGGTCCCTTCCAGCCCAAACCATTCTATGATTCTATGATTGTGGTGTGGAAATTTACCAACATGTAACTAGAAGACATATAAAGAGACTGTACACAATAAACTCTGACTGATGACTCACTGCAGGTCTCAGCCCGTCCATACACCACAATCATTGCCTTATTTTAACATCATGAAAAAAAAAGGCATAGTTCCAGTTCTGCCAATCAAAGTATTCTTTAAAGCAGAAATCTGACACACACCAACTCAAAACTGGGAACATGCTTAGACATTTTATTTTTGTTATAGTTCATTCTTTCATCCAAGGACATTGCCTGTAGAAGGCAGGCCAGAGTTCTAAGCTTGTGTTTATAAGGGCAGCTTGATCTTCTCAACACAGGCTGCAGGTTGGCCTGAGACACACACAGAGGCTTTCCAACACACCCTTTTTCTAGCAACACCTGCCTCCCCTGAAAAAGTAGAAAAATAATTGACTCCCAGAAATGCTTACTTCTGGGCCATGTTGGGGAATCTGGAGGGAAGGTTCAGCCCATGTCTAGGGTGAGAGTTATGGTTAGGAGAAACACAAAGCCTATAGCTCCAGGTGCAGTGAGGAAGAGGAAAAGACCAATGATGGGGAAGGCTGTGCAAAGACTCAAAGCCTGAACACCTGTTTCTTTCCCTGGGACCATGCTAAGCATCTCAGGGTACAGTTCATCTCTTGCATAGGCTTATATTTAAGGTTGGGTGAGAGAGAAAGCCAGCAACTCCATCTGAAAGGAGTTGAAAAGGGATTCTGAAACCGTGTAAGGTAGGTTGAAGACTCCTCAGATTCCAATCCCTCATGACTTTCCCCTCTGGGCCGTAGGTTAAGGGTTTAGTATAGGGTAAAATCTATGACTACTCTTATCTAACCCTTGCATTAGCGTTAGGAGAGAGAAAAAAATAAGACCTCCAAGAAAGCTGAGTCTTAAGAGGAGCTTAAGGGTAGTTCTTCTCCTCTGTCCACTTTAGGACATGGCTGGGATATCAGGGTGACGTCCATCTTAAGGTTAGACTTAAGTGAGGCAAAGCCCAGAGTTCCAGCTGATGAAGCACTCTCCACTCTGATGTTGAGAGGTTTCACCTCTTAGTTTTCACCCCTCAGTTGAATGTTAAACCAGTCAACTCTAGCTGAAGTATTTGAGGCAAGAAAGGCAGTGGCAATTTCAAACAGACAAATGTTCCTTCTGATGGCAGGTTAAGACCGAGACTCTGAAAGTCTCCTACCTAAAAGAACCCTACAAAAACAGCTCACAAGGAGGATGATATATTTTTTCTCAGTCAAGATGCATGTCTTAAGTATTGTGGCAAGAAGAAGAAAACAGCCAAGACACCCACAAGGATGCCTGTGGTAATCTATCAAATATTTAAACTCAAGGGAAAAATAAAGAAATAGTTTTTATGGGTACCTTTTACCCAGCAGGCATGTGATAGCCCCTGGAAATGCTTGAATTTGTGTGCACCATGAAACCTTGGCAAATTCAAAAGAATTTTGGTGGGGTGGATCATTTCAATGGGATCCCACTGATTGTCTCCTATTCAATCTGGACTCACTTCGTGTACTATTCAAGCCAAGTGCTTCGTATGTCTTGATGGGTAACATTTGAGTGAACCCTACTTTACAACCATTTGTTTCTACAAAATATTACTTACTTTGAGTAATCATTTGAATTGTAATCTGTTATAGTTCTTTTAAAAATCATTCAGTACCCATTTCAACGGCCTGTTTTGGGAAGTCATACATTTGTCAGGACCTTTTGATTAAGATATAGAATTTTGGGCCTCTAAAGCTACTCAGGAGTCAATTCTGTTCTTGCTCTCTGACTGATATCACTGGATGTGCTGTGAGTCAACAGACATTTTAACTTTTCATTAGAAAGTCAACATGTTTTAAAATATTTCCCTTTTAATACAGGTACTGTATCTTAGATGTCATAATTGTGGATTTTGTGTAACTTCTTGCAGAGTGCTTAAACTTTGCATCAATTTTAGTTATGGTTGAAAACACAGCGCAAACAGACAGACGGAAGTGATTCATTATAATGGTATGTTAGAAAGCATTTTCTCCTAAAAAGAAAAATTTGTCATTTGAACTTTACAATTAATGGAGAAATTAACATCTATTCTGTAAAAACAGATGTTTTAAATCACATTCATCAGAGAAAGCGTCAAGCTGTTGCTTAGTGAACACGGAAATGATTCTTTGCCTCTTTGCCTCTTTGACTCTTGATCCAGATGCATTTATTTCAGACTTATCTGAAGGAAATATTGCAATCAGATGGTTGACAGAAGCTGGGTTACACTGCAATTCTTCTCACTTCATCACCCTTGTAGTAGTTAATAGCTGACACAGAGCAACATTAATGACAGAGTCATGCAGCAAACTGCTTTCTGACATCATTTTTTTCAGAGAAACTGAGTACTGAGCAGACATGCTGACAGCGCACTTCCCAAGCATTCAAGCTGATGCTCTTCTGCACATACTCATGGGTGCATTTTCCCCTTATCTCATTAATTCTATTGACTTACAACTTTGTGACCTGATATAGGTGTTCCTGTGACCTTATCTAGTCATTCCTGCTCCAGCAGGAGGATTGGACTAAATGATCTTTTGAGGTCTCTTCTAATCCTTGACATCCCTGTGAAGTGATGAGGTTTGTATTGATGGTTGGAACCTCAATTTTCAATGCTTGCCTGCCTTTGAAATGTTACTTGGTGACAAGTGCCATCACTTTCAGGTGCAGCTGAAATTCTGCTAAGCATGTTTTGGCTGTAAGCATGGCAAAGGACAAAGTATTTTTAGCAGATTTGCATCACATCTAGTTAAGACCTGCCTGGAGCAGGGCAGATAGTGGTATAGAAAATCTTGATACTGATTGAATAACTTGGATATTTGCAAAGAATGAGGGAAATGTATCTGTTTTTTAGCTGGATAAATATTATCTGAGAAGTCATGCACCCCAAATAGCACTGTCTTCTTCCAGGCCATCACACATATTCCAGGAGAAGAACCTGGTGTGCTAAAAGAAAGTGTGGCAACTTGTTTCTCCACTTTGAAAGGCATGAACCAAATAGAAAAATTGCCTGATTCACTTCATACTTTGTGGTAAGGATGTCTGCCAAGGGAGATTAGCTTAATCTAGTGAAAATTGGCATATTTCTCTTGACTGCTGTGCATCAACCATTATGAGAACCAAGCCTTGTCTCTGAAGTTTCACAGTGGTACATATTCTGTACCAGGGAAGATTACTTATGGCTCACTTGCTAGTCATTGTTAGGGTGTAACAGAACAGAAGGGGATCCAGTGTGTTTCCTCAAGGGGAAAGAAAAGCAGAGTTGTGTTTTGATGCCTATGGACATTGCTGGTGCCTGAAAGCATCCACAGCTCAGACTATAACACAGGTGTCAGAATTGATTTCACCTGCAATTATGTCTCCTTGGCAGGACTTGTGTAATTTAGATGCATCTCTTGATGAGAAACTTGAGGAGAAAATTAGGACTGAGTTATATTTTTGGAAGTAATTTTTAGAAGCCTGGGTAGCCTAAAGCACTTTACAAAACATTCAAACAGCTGCTGTTTTGCAGCTTGTACCTATCAGCCATCCTGATCTTATGTATTTGCTTTGTTGGAAAAACAATATATTCTTCGGAGAAATGATCATGAAGCTTCCACAGGGACTTGAGGGAGTTTCTTTTTGTATCTTTGCATTCAGCCCCTGTAAAATTACAGCACTTCAAGATAATTGTTAGGTATCTCTGTATTTAAACAACTGATCTTTGACACTTTGGAAATTTAGTTAGACTTGACACAAAGACTGGCTCCAAAGACATGGTGAAAATTTCTGGTGGCATTTACAACAGTTTCCTTTACTTTGTATAGTTCTGTAGGATAAAATGTCTCAAATTACTTGCAGATAAATAGACAGTTCTGTTGAAACCGCAAGGGAGGTTTTCTCACTTCTTCTGAAATGAAATGGAGGAACACCTATCTTATTTCCCTTGCAGAATAAAATTGCTTCTACCTATTATCTCTTCATTAGTAGAGAAAATAATGAAATATAAACAACTGAAAACTTTTTAAAATTGTCAGTGTTGAATTGAAATGTCAGAAACCCCTCTTGATGGGACAAGCATGTGATTTATTCACAAATCCATGTTACAATCACCACACCAAGTGTTTTGCAGAGCTACCATTTTAATTCTATACAATTTTTAATACTCTCCTTGTTCTTGCTTCTTTCTAAGTGTGCAGTGATTTTACTGAATCCCTGCTGTGTAGTCTCTGGGGTCTTGGAACTATTTCATGTGGTACAAGTGACTCACTCTAGAGTCTCTGTTTTGAAGACCTGATTAATCTTTAAGTAGCTGTATTTGTACATGTTCCAAGAAAAAAAGGATTTTTTTCATTATTCAAGCAGAGACTCATGGGCACATTCAAAGAACATGTAAATCCATTGATAAATTTTTGCCTTGAATAATAGAACTTGCCCAATAATTCAATGAATGTAGTTCCCTCTACTATTAGGCAACTGACTGATACAAAACCACCTGTGGCTTTATTCCTTATTGACTCAGTACACACAAGTTATTACAAATAGTTATCACAAAATCTGGCTGAGGAAAGGGGATTTGGGTAATCTTCTCCATGTCTTACAGGGAAGCATTTCCCTCCAGCAGTTACTGTTCTCTGGTGCTTCATCCAGACTAGTTTTGAAATGGAAAATGAGAGCCTGGTCAGTTAGGAATGCGGTGTGCTGAGGGAGAGGTGGAGGTGCCATTAGTAAACAAATAACTTTAAACAGATGAAAAGATATTTTTATGACTGCAGAAAGAAAAGTAAGATATATAAGATAACCTTAGCTGTTGTATGTAAAATTTAATTAGTTATTTCATGTAGCTTGTGGAAGGAGTTCTCAGTGTGTTGAGTTTCCCTTGAAAGGTCAGATAAATAAATGATGCAGATCTTCCTGAACAATAATTTTTCAGCCTTATGAAATGTGTTTATATGGTAATCCTTTGATTCACAGTGAACCTTGTAAAAATCAATGTCTCATCCTAATCTGGCACGTAATTATTTCTTTTGAGCAATGGAAATCTATTTTTTGTTATGCAAATTATAACACAGAATTAAAGAGCTCCTAATGAAAATATCACTCTCCAGTCTGTATTACCCAAAGTTCAAGCCTCCCCACAAAAGACTGAGTGAAGAAAACCATAATACCAGAGTTAGCTGTGATTATCTGGTACTTGTCCATCTCTGAAGACAGTTCAGCATCTGGTATGCAATATTTTGTATATCTAAGTCACTGAAAACTCTTTCTTTTCTCATCTGTTCTCTTTGATGTCCTGCACTTTGAGTAGTCACTAATGTTACTGCAAAAGGGACATACAAAGGTGCCATTATGAACTTAAAAGTAACACACAACCAACTACTTACTGTGTGAAATACTGGAAAATCAATGATGAGCCCATAACTGTAATCATATCCAAATACCTTTCATAAAATATGATGTACTGTCATGTTTTATAGGGAAAATACAGAGAAAATATTAACTAGCAGGCTCTAAAATGGTATAAATAGAATTTTCCATTCATTGACGATGACCTCCAGACACAAGATTTGTAAATACTTCCCTTGACTTCAAACAGAAGGGACAAACCTAAAATTATCACTTCAGCAGAAGTCATAATATGATATCTTACTGTGTACATGCAGCTGGTTCTTAAATTTCCTCATGACATTTATTCTGCTTTGAAGCAGGAAGATAAGTTTATATCAAGATTTTCTTTTTTTTGAATGTAGAACTTTGATTTCTGCTCCTTTAGGGTACAACAGAAGCAAGATGCAGTGCTTCATGATTGTTTTAAAAATATCCTTATTTCCCTAAAGTAGCCTAAGATACTTAAACATCAAAGATCATCATCCTCTGAAAATGATTAAAAGTGCATTTGATGAAAATTATTTTTTTTATTGCACTTCACTGGAAAGCTGTGCTAAGCGTGATGTTGAACTTTGTACTTAATAATTTATTTTTCTTTAGCATTCAACACAATCTCTTCTTCTGTAGTTCTGTTTAGTTATGCAAATGATCCTCATTAAGGGATTCTGAAAGCTATGCAGTTGACAAAGATGAGTAAATTGTGTCACCATCTATGTAACATGCTATTCTGTTTATACTGCATTGAACAAAGTAACTGTTAGAAAGTACATTTCAGAATGCAGCAGAAAATCTCCATTTCCAAATCCCCTTCCAATTAAGATATTTCATGTAGTCCCCGATGGTATATCATGCAATAAAGCAGAAGTCAATCCCTTCCAGTTTGCCACGATCAAAGAGTCTTTGTAGTTCTATCTTGCATATTTTATTGAGTTGAAGGACTTCTGTTTAATTTTCTAAATGAGGAGAAAAAAGCCTAAGACCAGATTTGGTTTTCATGTTCTAGAATGGATTTTAACAGCTTAAAATGCAACTACAGAGTAAAAAGTCACAGCCAAGCAAATATAGTTGTAAAATGGATTTATTGCAAAAACAAAACTCTACAGTAATTCAACACCTTCATTGATTCTTCCCATAGTGAAAATCCACCTGCAGTGTGAAGCAATGAAGTGCATTGTAGTATGCAGCACAAACTTTCATAGCACTGCCTGTGGTGTTAGAATCATAGAATGGTTTGGGTTGGAAGGCACCTCAAAGGTCTTCTACTTCCAACCCCTCTGCCATAGGCAGGGATACCTCCCACTAGACCAGGTTGCTCAGAGCCTCACCCAGCCTGGCCTTAAACACCTCCAGAGAGGGGCATCCACAACCTCTTCGGCCAACCTGTTCCAGGTCTCACCACACAGGAGTCAGAGAGAATCTTCACGTAGGCTGAAATCTAACCCACATAACCGGAGTACTGTTAGTCTTTTCTACAGAGAGCTGGCCCAAGGTATGCCTCCATCTCTGCAATTTTAATTTCACCCCTATTTAAAATCCACACGACTTCTTTTTAGTTTCTCGCCTGTGCATAACATCTTCTTTTGACACAAGAAATCACTGGGGGTTTTGCTTCTTGCTCTCTACTGGCCAGCATTTTATTTATCCATTTGCCATAATTTTCAGAGAGGAAAGGCAGCTTGCAACATTCAAAACTGCTGAAGGAGCAGATGACAAGGTGAAGGTCATGTCTCAGCTGGGATGGTAAATGGCAACGCATGCAATGTCATCCCATCATCTCAGAATGCAGGCTGAGTATGAGCATACTAATGAAATACAAGAAAGAAGAAAGTTTTAAAGTATCTGCATTTGGCTAGGAAATGTTTAGAGCTCTCAGATAAACAACAGTGGATGCAAAGGAAGTCAACTGTATAGGCAGTACCCAAATTTGCCTTCCCATTTCAATAAGGTTGCATCATTCCACATGGTTTCCCCCACCTTTTCTGAGAGCTTCAGAATATCACTTGGCCAGTCTGAGAGTCATGCTGGCAGGACTTGTGTCTCTGCCCATGCTTCTCTCTTCCTCCTTTTTTCTCTGTCCACTTTCTCTGTTCCCCTTGTTGGCTGAAGCCAGAACCATCTTAGTAGCCTCTTTCACTTTATCAGCCTTTGCTAACACTTGCAATAAGTGATACCTGGGGACAAGTTTACATTAGCAAGTGAGCAGGAAGTCTGTTAGGAGCCATTCAAGGGATGAGACACCCTCTCTATTTCCCTCCTTTCTCTTTCAAAGAGAAACAAAATTTTCACACCACCATCCAGTCTGAATTTCTTTTGCTTCCCTATTTCCGTCTCTTCCCCAGAATTTTGCATCGTTCTGTTTTATGTCAAGCAGTTTGTGGGGTTTAGATGTGATGGGTTATGGATAAAAACACATATTAAATATGTTTCTCATCCTGTGAATCGTGCTTGTCTGTAGGCTGCTTTGCTTTCATTTCCCCTAATGATGCTTTTGAGACCAAACACAGGAATAAGTGAGAAAATGAAGACCTATGCAGTGTGTTTCCATCCCTAGGAATAGTTTATGTAATCTAATAGTTCATTCTCTGAATGGATAATGGCAGCCATTACTGCAGTGCCTGAGAGCTGAGCCCTAGGGGTTGTTTAGACATCTAATTCCTACCCAGCTGCATGCCATGGGCTTGCCTGGCTTGTCAGCCTGTGTTTTAGCAGCCACCAGCTACTGCTCACAGCCACTGGCTGGCCCTGAGGTCATGAGAAAACCCATGGCTGGACTGTCAGAGCAGAGGTCTTTCTCTGAGTCTTGTACAGGCACAGCCAAGACTCCTAATGTTTTCCCTAGAGCTGAGACAGCAGCAGAAGTACATGGGAGAAGAGAACTGAGAGGCATTTCCATTTTTTAAAAAAACAGACAGACAGGGGTAAGACTTTTTAATAGGATATGTGATGGCAGGACCAGGAATAATGGATGGAAATTGGAAGAGGGAAGATTTAGGCTGGAGATAAGAAAGAAATTCTTTCCTGTGAGGGTGGTGAGACACTGGGACAGCTTGCCCAGAGAGGTTGTGGATGCCCCCTCCCTGGAGGTGTTTAAGAGTAGGGGGGACACGGCACTGAGCAACCTGGTCCAGTGGGAGGTGTCCCTGCCTATGGCAGGGGGGTTGGAACTAGATAGTCTTTAAGGTATTTTCCAACCCAAACCATGCTATGATTCTATGCCATATCCAGATCACACCCACTATTTTGTTTTCAGTTTTTTTCAGGATTCCCATAAAGTCTCTGGTGCAAGAGGAGTGGAATGTACTTAGATATAGTTACTTTTTTTCTCTTATAAACCCAAGAATGAGTACAAGATGTTCGTTATTTTAAGGTAATCAAGATAGGATGGTTTAGACTGGACATTAGAAAAATTTTTTACAATCAAGCATTGGCATGGCTGCCCAGAGAAGTGGTAGAGACACCATTCCTGGAGGTATGTAAGAGGCAAGTACATGTAGTGCTTACAGTTATGATCAAGATATGGTTCTTGACAAAGATTTTTATCTGCTTCCTACTCTTGTTGATGCTGTCTTCATCCACTTTAGATATCCCCAGAAGGTGGCCTGAAAACAGATTTTGAATGTTTAACTTGAGCATTGGCTGCAGAATGGGCCCTTTCGAAGCAGGTATTTGGTATTGATTTTTTCCTTGATCCTGAAAAAGGGCTTTCAGAAAAACTTAGAGATAATATCCATTATTTGCTGAGCATCATAAAATCCTTTTGCTCATCCCTTATGCTGGCTTTGACATAGAATCACAGAATCATAGAATAGTTTGGGTTGGAAGGGACCTTAAAGATCATCGAGTTCCATCCCCCCTGCCATAGGTAGGGACACCTCCTACTAGATCAGGCTGCTCGCTGCCTTGTCCGGATTAGCAAAACCCACTGCAGGTTTAGGATAAAATTGAATGGTAACAGTTCTACTGTGGAGAGACAAGTCTGGAGATGGCTAACACTTACATGATGTGACGATTTTTTTTCTTACCATCTTAAAATATAAACCCTTCTTCAAGACAGGTATAAAACTGATTCAGGAGACTGCTCCAGAAACCTCTTTCATCTTTTAATTCCCCATAAGCTGCTAGCACCTGATTTATCAAACAAATTGCCTGAAATCTGTTATTTGTATTCTATTTTCAGAGTAAAACAGATGCAGTATTGGTATTTTAAGGCATCTATGGAGAAACAGCTGTCTTCAGTGTCATTGATATGTACTATGTACTGATTAATGAGACAGATAATTGCCAAATGCTGATGACACCAGAAGCCAAGTCTGCACTCACCATTCGAACAGATAAACAGATAAACTTCTGTAATTTGGGAGGTCTATCTAAGGCCTTCAGGTTAGTTCTAATTTTTGTTTGCTTTGCTAAGATTCAAGGGCTAAAAATCACTAATATATGAGGACCCTTTGTTTCAGGTCTGGTTAATTGAAGCTCATTGTTGAGCAATGCAAAGACCCAGTGGATACACCTGGGCTCTCCTCTCTTCTGCCAGAGCCCCACATTCCCACTCAGCACACTTCTGCAGGCATAACTCATAGGATCTTCCCACTGAGCAGTGAGCTTTAATTCCTTTCTGTGCACTGCCATTTCTTTGAGAAAATAAGATGGAGGTGTCTGAAACATTTCCTGCTATTCTGTGTCTAGAATGAAAAAGGGATTTCATCTGCAAGTTCTGTCAGATTTTGAATTAAAACTCCAGCACATTCTTTGCCCTTTTGCAGTTTTAGTTGTGCTCTCTTGTTATTTGTGGACCTTATTTTGAGCTTGGCTGGAAAGTAAACTCTCATTTTAGGCTGCACAGGAGCTGGTGAGATAGGAGAAAATGTGCTGTAGGAACACATATGGATATGAACAGTCATTCTTCAAAAAAGTTATGAATAAAGAAAGTAAAAGGGAAATAGATTTTGCAACAATAGTCACTGACCTTCTTTCTCCTTTCTGCCTTGCAGTTTAATGAAGTGGTTTACGAATCTGCTGAACACTGTAGTAGCAAAATCTTACTTCATATTGACTTTTGCTCTAAGTATATTTCTTAGGTATTCAGTCCCTAATTTTAGCACTTATTTTACTTATTCACAGTCTGCATGAATTTTCTTTCTCCCAGGAAAAGCAGTAAACACTCCTTCTAAGTGCAATTTGCATTCAAGTGTAGGTACAAAACAATTTTAATGATTCCCTGTTACATGAAAGACTTACTCAAAAGAATTTAATCTTTAATATGAGCTACTTAAGACTATTTAAGATGAATAAGCCACAAATACTACAAACCAACATGTCAGTACCTTCAAAAGAATATATATACCTCAGAAGTAATCCACCCCTTCCTCTTCATGCACATTTTATAGGCTGATAATGCATTGAAGTGTACCCTGTATACTAAGGGATGGGGGGAAAACAGCTTTTTGTGAACTTACACTATGTAAATTGCCATAGAAGCTGTTACTTTGCTTCACCTCTCATCCCTCTGACATATTCAGAAGTGTCCACACTACAGGAAAGCACTTGCCATCCAGTGTTGCTTGTGCAACATGAAAAAAAAAAATAGTTCAAAATCCATCATTTTCCCCATTTAGAGTCAGGATACAAGCAGGGCAAATGACCAAGCTGATCTGAGAATAGCCATCCTTCATTTTTTGAAGCCTATGTCCTTGAAGAGAAGAGTAACATGGATCCTTTCATGACCAAAATTGACCAAAAGCTGCACAGATGATTTAGTGAGCCAAAGCCATGACTGCTTAGGCAGGCACTAGCTATGGATGTAGGGATGAAGACACTTGTTTAGAATGGAGAGAAATTTAAAAGTACATTTTAGACTACTGCATTGATTGATCCTGATGTTTGTTTTAAGAACAAGTTATGCTTTTTGTTTCCTTGAGGTGTCATTCTAGAAATATCCTTTGCTCTCCCACTAATGATGTAAAAAGACAACTTTAACAGCATTACAAGGGCAGTGAGCTTGACAACACAGACACTGCTTTGGACACTTGGGTTGCCAGCTTTGTGCAGTAGTATGCATGCTGTTCTGTGTTTTCTCATTAGCCCCAAAATTTGATCAAAATTTCCTTTTATTCACCTTCCCTAGTTCGTGATTTGGGAGAGTTTCAACCTCGTTTTTATCATCAGTTCTATTTGGTTTACATTCTACATTAGGAATTTAATTTTAAATTCCCAGTTGTAAAGATATGACCGCCTTCATTAGTGACATGCTACTCTCACAGTCTATTACTTTTACAGTAGCAATAATCCTGGTAAAACTGATTTATTACAGCAATTATGGCCATTTTCACATTTGCTACCAAGTCAACTGCTGTCAGCATTACCTTATAATTGTTTCACCAAATCCTTAATTATGAAATATAATTATAAAAGACAGCATGCTTCAGTGTTGATAGAGTAGCTATATTCCAATATTTCTTTTCCATTTCCTTGAGTGTAGCTGAAATGATATTGAGGTTAGACATAAGAAAGAAATTCTTTGCTGTGAGGGTGGTGAGCCCAGGTTTCCCAGAGGTTTCCCAGAGAGGTTGTGGATGCCCCTTCTCTGAAGGTGTTTAAGGCCAGGCTACATGAGGCACTGAGCAACCTGGTCTAGTGGGAGGTGTCCCTGCCCAAGGCAGTGGGGTTGGAACTAGATGATCTTTAAGGTCCCTTCCAACCGAACCCCTTCTATGATTCTGTGATTGTGTTATCAGTGTGAGGGCAGTTAGGGAAGTTAAGCACTGCTTGATCACAAAGTGACCTTTATGGCTTGCCAGTGTATTAGGAAGCAAAAAGTATTTCCCTGAAAAGCTTAACTCTCACTAAGTTTATTAAGTTGAGAAACCATTATTCCTTCGTGACAGTCTATGGGTGTTCTATGGCCTTTTCCACCATGATCCAGTAAAACATTAAGCTCTCTGTAGGCAGATACAGAGCATCAAGAGATCTGAAACTAGAAGTCTTAGATATGGGTACTGGTCACACATGATGAACTGACATAGTATATTCACAAAGGTGTCAGGAAAAGGAAAAGCTGTCATTTTTGTCTGTATTACATACTGCTGTTCCCCTGCTGTGATCAGCTGAATACCTCCATCCTACAAAACTCCTGTTAACTGAAGTCCTACTGGTACTTGGTGATCATCTATTCTCTGCCAGTAATATGGAACAATTAAATCTTCCTAGAAAAGAATGACTTCCGTTAATTATGCTTTTGATGTGAATATAGACAATTTATTTGCTAAGCAAGAGGTGTGATCCCTGTGAAGTATAATCCCTAAAATCTGTGAAAAGATCTTACTGTGTCACTCCCATTAGCATCAGCTGTCAGGTCCTGTGCAGAGCTCCCATTATAACAGAGCTGAGAAGGGAGGGAAGGAATTGGATGGGAGAAGTACCTGCAGCTCCTCCTTCTCTTTCCCCTTCTGCTGCAACATACTGTCTGGATGGAGGAAAGCAAGCAGCCATCCATCATAGCTTATTGTTGCGGTTCTTCCTCAACTATTTTAGTAATTACTATACTAATATCCAGGGAGCCTGAGAAAAATCAATGTCCTGTTATCCTGCATAGGGACATAATAAAACAGAATTCTCATCTTGAACAGCTTACAGACCGAAAAGACAGAAATCAAGGGTGAAGAAAGCATTTCAACTTCCTCAAAAATTTCCTCAAAAATGAAGAGTGGATTTATAAAGATACTACACACAAGAATACAAGAATACAAGACTCAGAACCATAGTCTTTCTAATTACTATAAAATAAGTGCTGTTCTACTTAGATACAATTCTAGCTTTAAAAAATCCACCACAACTTCTAGATTAAAAATGTTTAAAGCAGAGAATTGTATTAATAAAACTTAATGGTTCTGTGCACAAGCTGCTCTTAATTGAGTGACCTTCTACAGGGAGGACTTTTGCATAAAGCCCATTCAAATGAGCTTTATAAATTCAAGGCAGCAGAACAGTAAAAACTTGATGAGGCAATCCTTTGTCTCCATTTTACTAAGCTGAAAAAAGATCGACTCTCAGTAATGAATCACCACAATGATTCTGTCGCCAACATACTTAGAGAGAAAAGGGCTTTCCTGAGTACTTGTTAGGGGAGATTAATTCATTAATTCAAGATAAATGAAATAAAAAAAGATTCCAGCTTTCCACAGCAGTTACAGTTGAACCCAAGTAGCACCAGATGTCACCAGTCAAAGGAAGCTCAGAGTGAGCATGGTTGGCTTATGAGATACAGTGGGGACATTTAACAATAAAACTCACTTAGGCTTCTTCAAGGCTAGACAGCAAATGAGCAGGGTTTTGGTTGTCTGAATTTAATGACTTGACAAAGGAAAGGGTTTGGAACATGAAATCAAATATAAAAGCAGAAAAAATACATTCAAGACTATGATTGTAAAATGAGTTCCAGCAATTGCTCTGTGGCTATCTAGGGGAACCAAAACTGTGGTATAATTTCACAGACACATGGAATCTTTTTCATGCAAATATATGGAATTGCCCCATGTCTTCTGTCCAGCTTACCCTCAGTGCTGAGGCTGGCAGGCTTTCACATCTCAGACAGTTCCCCTACCTACAGCTACTGAGGTCTCTGGGCAAAGACACTGACATTATCTCAACATAAGGAGAGGGAAATGCATGCTGTTGAGACTGAGTTTCCTCACACAGAGACTAAACTACTTTAAAACACAGCCATAGGCAGAAATTCTGACACAAGACTTGGAAATCCTCCATCTTGAGCCTAAACTATTATCAAGTACCATCTTCTGAGAAGACCCCCCATGCAGATATTCGCTATTGTGGATAGGGAGGTTTCAGTTCAGATTGTTCACTCAGTTTTGAAAATACTTGGAAGGCAATTGTTAATCATTGCTGTAATCTCAATCCTCAATCTGTAGGAAAGAATCTGTGAGGGGGGGCAGTTTGCTCTACTGCTGACACAAAGCCTTTTCTCTTTAACACATTAATGTGTTTCAACTTGAGGCAGATGGAGGTTCAGCACAAATGTGAGCTTTTATCTGCCTGAATTTCCTTATTGTCCTTAGTACAGGATCTTGGCTTCTTTAGCTGCTGTTGTTTTTTTAACATACCTTTGTAGTGCTGTGCAACAGCAACCATGCTAAATAGAGAGTAGTTGTTGAAATAGAGAGTGAGTAGTTGAAAATGCTTGAAGACAAACCGCTGGAGAAATAGAACATATGAGCTTCTTGATCTTTCAGGTTTTTCTATTGCAACTATTTAAGCACATCATGTGTTTTAATAAGTTAACTTACAGAAGAAGATGATGTTATTTGTAAGGTGTTCAAGGCAAATCACATGCCTTGGCCAGAAAGATAAGGTTTGATAACTTTTTTGGTGTGGTAAAATTGCTGCTGGATGACACAGTTATGCTGAATGGATGCATATGGCTAAAGCAGATGGCTAAATCAGAGGAAAATGCTTCTTATACCTCTCTGTTTTTTTATTGTTGGAGACATTTTAAAAATGCTTACCATCACATCTGGCAGACCTCTTCATAAAAAGACCTGATATTATATTAACCAGACACAACCAGGAGCTTTCTTTAACAGGAAAATAATAAAAATCCCTGTCCTGACTGCATGTGTAAGAAAATTTTACCAGCCATGTTCTGCAAGAGAGAAGTATGAACTAGTATATTGCAGTCTGGAAAGGAAAAAAGACTAACCTGGATAACAGGCAGATGTAACTGGTATATTGTGGCCCTGCCCCTTCATCTTTCAGTCTGGAGCTGAAGAGTCTGAAAAATCAGCTGCAGTCCTCATGCTAGCAGGCAGAAAATAGAAGTTCTCAGAGTCAGCCAAATCTTAAAGCTTTAGAGATAAGGACCAGTACATTGAATTAAAATCAGGCACCAACGGCAGTACACAGTTTAGGGATTAGCAAAAAATGTTTTTTAAGTCTCATTCTGGCAGACCACTGCATTTGGAATCAGCTACAGTTTCCAGACTGCCTGCAAGCTTGGTCCTGGCAGGCATCTCCACCTCCTGTGATAAAGATGTCAACATCAGTCTTGCATCTTAGGAAGCAGACAGCAACCTTTTAGCCTGCCCAGATGGTAGAAGGCCTCTCTGGCTACAGTTGCTATGGGAATACAAGAGCAAAAATGAATCAAATCACCTTGAGAATTAGACCAGTAAAGAACCATAAAGAGTTCTGAAGCTTGAAAATGTCACCCAGCGGTGTTAAATCTCACAACTGTGCTGTGATTTTAATATCTGAATAACAAGCTCTTTCTCAGACGAGAAGTGGTGTAAAGGGCAACAGCATCTGACTGAACATGGCATACACTGTGTTTGAGTGGGCAGTGCAAATAATAGGAATAAGACTTCTATAAAAGAAAAATCAGATGGAATGGAATGAGAATTTAGGGTTTTTTTTCTGGGAGAGCTGCTACTCTGGTACTTGGTGGAATTCAGGAGAGGCACCCATGGGCACAACAGAGAATGAAACACGTTTTCAGAAACCAATGTGCTGAGGACTACAGCCTCAGGTTGTGTCTCCAAGGTGGTCAGGAGCAATATGGGCAACTAGTTTCTCTAAAAGGTAGGTGTGCATCAGCTCCAAGCCTGTAGGACATGTCTGTAGCTATTAAGGCACCACCTACTTTCTTGGATGGAGAGAAACCCCATTTCATTAGAGACTGGTGTCCTCCACAGAATATCCAGTTTCTTGGGGATTAAATAATGTCATTGCAAAGCAAGAATCTCTCCTTCATACCTTTCAAACTTTGTTTCAAATTTAGTTCTAGTCCTACCTTGTATTCTGAGAGCAGAGTGGCTGAAGCTATCTCAGTTTCTCTAAATATTGAACTACTCTATCTGGGAAAAAAATGTAGAATTGACACTAGGTGTGAGGATACTAACCTAGGGACAGTCAGGATTTCAGGGAGAGAGAACTGAAAATACAATGACAGGGTGAATTACCAAAAGAGCTGAGTCTGAAATCATTAACCATTAAGGGAATAAAAAAGTTGATATATTTGTGTGATTATGTTGTTTCTGGAGACCATATTCCAGATTCAGGCTAGATATAAGAAAGAAATTTTTTACAGTGAGTGTAGTGAAACACAGCTACAGGTTGCCTGAGAGGTTGTGGATGCCCCCTCTCTGGAGGTGTTTAAGGCCAGGATGGATCAGGCACTGAGCAGCCTGATCTACTGGAAGGTGTCCCTGCCTATAGCAGGGGGTTGGAACCTGATGATCTCTAAGGTCCCTTCCAACTCAAACCATTCTATGATTCTATATCTTGTGGGTCAGCTCTTAAGGTCCTGCTCATAGGCAGCTGTGAATACCAGCACTGAGGGAAATGCAGTGCCAGAGAAGAGAGGGCAGAGGTCCCACCTTGTGGCTGATGGTTATTTTTATTTAGAAAGAGCTGCTCATAAACCACATTTACTACCTCAAATTATAGCTTAAATGCCAGTAGATTCCAGGTAGTTTATGATCCTGAGACACTACAGTGAACAGAGCAAATCTGCATCAAGAGAAGTGTGACCAGCAGGTCAGGAGAGGTGATTTTGCCCCTCAACTCAGCTCTGGTGAGGCCCCACCTGGAGTTACTGTGTCCAGTTCTGGAATTCCCAAAATAAGAAGGACATTGGGCTGTTGGAACAGGTCCCGAGGGGAGGACCACGAAGATGATGAGGGGGCTGTAGCAACTGCCTTCTGAGGACAGGCTGAAGAAGTTGGGGTTGTTCAGCTTGGTGAAAGAAAGGCTCAGGGAGGATGTCAAAGTAGCTGAATACCTGAAGGGGGCTACAGAAAGGCTGGGGTAGGACTTTTTAATAGGATATGTGATGGAAGGACTAGGAGTAATGGATGGAAATTGAAAGAGGGGAGATTTAGGCTGGAGATGAGAAAGAAATTCTTTCCTATGAGGGTGGTGAGGTACTAAAAGAAGTTGCCCAGAGAGTTTATTGATGACCCCTCTCTGGAGGTGTTTAAGGCCAGGCTAGATGAGGTACTGAGCAACCTCATCTAGAGGGAGATTGTCCCTGCCAATGGCAGGGGTATTGGAACTAGATGATCTTTATGGTCCCTTCCAACCCAAACTATTCTATGATTATATGAGTCCTAGTTTGTCCATGAATGAGAGCCAGAGCTGCTTCCAGAATTGACTAACATCATGGGCAATCTAAATCTTTTCCCTGGCCAAGAGCATCCAAGAGTCATTATAACTATTTCTGTTCTCTTTGAAAAACACATCAGCAATTCAGACAAATTATTTGATCTCTCCAGAGCAAAGCACCTCTAGAAGTTTAAGCCCACGGCTAATTATTACAAACCAGGTACATTTCTTACTCAAAGTCTATTTTTTGTTAGTATCAGGATTTATTGGAACTGGAAATCAGGCATTCAAAACAGATGGGCAGCCTGTAGCTCTCCCATCTTCGCATTACCAGGAGTGTGATTTTCCAGTGTTGTTTGAGTGTCAAACACACACAAATGTTATAACCCACCCAGGGACAGGTAAAATTTCTGCATTATGCTGGAGTATCTGAGCTCTTAGAGCTGATCAAAGAATTTTCATCTTCTGTCATTGTCTCTCAAAAGCAACAGTTTTGTCAGCATTATGACCAAAAAATGCTTTGGGTAAGGGTGTAAATCTTGAGGAAAGTTTGTGAGCAGAATTTGTCCTTTCAGTTACAGATATAGCAGCACTGCACTTTGAAGCCTTAAAACATTAACCAAGAATAAAGAACATTTTCTGCCGTTTAGGGAACTTGTGTTACATGATCAAAGTCTGTTAGCAGTTGAGAGGATTATCCTGATTCTCTCCTCTGCCTCTGCTTTGCCAGGGGTGGTTTTATCACACACAGGCTCCAAGTCTCAGCAGTGGGTGGATTGCCTTTCCCATGAGTACTGGGCATCCTGATATGCCTGAACACAGCAGAAAATGATATTTTATAAAAGCATGATGGATTGTACCCCAATTATGAATTGCATAACTGTGAAGTACCATGTAGATATTACATAATAATATTACGGGTCAGGAATAATCCATCCATTCACAGTCTTCAATCAATACCCCTTTGTGTAAATTTTTAATATAATTATGTATCTAAATGAGCAATATTTTTATTGAGAAAGCGTATTTCAGTTTTATCTAATTTAAAACCTGTAATACTTTAGATGATGTATAAGTGCTGTTCTGGAGCCCTCAACACAAGAAGGACATTGAGCTGTTGGAGTGGGTCCCGAGGAGGGCCACGAAGATGATGAGAGGGCTAGAGAAACTCCCGTGTGTGGACAGGCTGAAGGACTTGCAGCTGTTGAGCCTGGAGAAGAGAAGGCTCAGGGGGACCTCATAGTGGCTTTTCAATACCTGAAAGGAGCTACAGAAAGGCAGGGGTAGGACTTTTTAAGAGGGTCCAGGATGACAGGACTAGGAGTAATGGATGCAAATTGGAAGAGGGGAGATTCAGACTGGAGATAAGAAAGAAATTCTTTCCTGTGAGGGTGGTGAGACACTGGAACAGGCTGTCCGGAGAGGCTGTTGATGCCCTCTCCCTGGAGGAGTCTAAGGCCAGGCTGGATGAGGCACTGAGCAACCTGGTCTAGTGGGAGGTGTCTCTGCCCATGGCAGGGGGGTTTTAATTAGGTGATCGTTAAGGTCCCTTCCAACCCAAATCATTTATGATTCTATGTTTCTGTTCTTTTTGTATTGAAATTCAAATTCTGCCAACGAGGGGAGACAAAAGTTCTTATTAAAAAACCCTATGTGAATGATGAGAAAAAAAAAATTACAATGCAGAGAGGATAAATACATTTGACCTAATAAGAAGGCATGTAACAGCTATTCAAGGGCTTTGATTTGTTTGCTATTTTGGTGCACGTTTTTCTAAACCTGCTGTAGCTCTTGCTCTTCTTGAGCTTATGAAAAGAAAGACTTCAAAAACAACTTTAAAAACTTCAAAAATAACTTAGAAAAATTTGGGAAATTAAGTGTTTCATTCAGGAAAATTTTAAGACATTTGGTAAACAAAGAGTGTGATACTTGGGAGATAGGGCAACCCTTAAAGCTGAGGCACCTCCACCAGTTTCAGCCAGCTAGTGCTGCTACCCATTCTTCAATAGTGGGAGAGTGAGGCAATGGAACTAACACACCCCCACAGCTGTGTGGTCTGGAAGTAGGTGTTGTAGCTGTTAGTGATGATTTAACATCTGAGTAGTCCTGTCTGGAATTTGGGTAACAGACAGCAGGACAGGGATGAGAATTATCTGGCAGATGTATGATTTTTGATTAGCATGAGGAAATTCCTAACTTCAATTGGTTTTCATCTCCATCTGATAGTTATTAGCAGTTATTACAATAAAAAAAAGGAACTCTGGGATTTCCTAGGAATATAGAGAAAGCTGCATCTGCAAAATGGGATTAAAACTGTTTATTTAACTTAATATTTCCTGCTTGCTGGTTTGAAAGAAGGTTAGGATTGATTATTTAAAACACTTTGTCTGAAAGCACTCTATCCCAACAGGGTCCATTTGCCAGCATTCCTTGTTATTGAAAGTACAGGCATGCATGTTAGCTTTAACAGGTACATTTCTGTAGCTGAAGGCTACCGAAAGGAAACATTCCAGGAGTTTAAACCTCATCTTGGAAAATCTTTTTCTATTTTGGCAGCTAAGATCTTTGTTGTATTTGTTTTCCCTGATCTTGTCATTAATGTTAAAAGAGTATTTTCTTGAGACTTTATCCAACCAATATATAATATCCAGTATTCTGTTGCTCTATTGAGCTAAAAGATCCTCTCTGTTTGCAGTAGAGTAGACTGGGGAGGAGCAAAGAGGTCACCAAACAAATATTTTACCTTGTGAATTAATTCCACTTCTCATCTTGAAAAATTTAGAGGATGTAAGCTGTTGTCTTAATTTGCTTCACCAAACAATCCTAACTTTGCTAGCAGGCAGAAGTCTGAAGAGCAGGTAGAACATCTGAGGAGAAGTCATTCTCTATATTAAACATGTAAAAGTGGAATAGCTACTGTCAATGCTCTACACCAACATCGTTGGTTTTGTGGCACTTACAAACAGAAAGATGAGGGGAACTTTTATGAAATTGAGAGAAACTTAAATTCCTTCCTTTGACTTCAATCTGCTTGAACTATATATCTTTAGCTTGTTGTTCACAAAGATGAGGGGCAGCTTTTGTTCTAGAACTTCATCCTCTCAGTTTCTCGTCTTTCCACCTATTTTTAAGGAAGAACAAAGAGAGGATATGTTGCTCTGTAGTTTGCTGTTCAAAGACCTCAGAAGGCTTCATGGGCAGATTGGTAGAAAGAATCTCACGAGGCTTTTTGTCTTCTCTACCTTCATGTTCCCAAGCATAACCTGAACACTCTGTCCTTAAGGTCAAAAAGACCCCAATGTGCTGTGGTGCCACTCTTCTAATGCCTTTTCTCAGAGTCTGTTTTAATAATTTGTGAAGTATGTTTTCTGCAAAGATTTTGCTTTACATGAGTTAGCAGATAGTCTCCACTCAAGCCTCAGGCAATCAGTACCTAAGACTTCTGTTTATTAAAAGTTGTCCTGGAGGAAAAGTCCAGGAGAAAAATTTCTTTACTTTGAGGAAAACAGAACAGTGGCACAGGCTGCCAAGGCAGGTTGTGGAGTCTCCTTCTCGGGAAACATTCAAAACCAAGCTGGTTTTGTTCCTGTCAAACCAGCTCAAGGTGATCCTTCTCTGGCACGGAATTTAGTCTCTGAAGATCCCTTGCAACCCATATAATTCTGTGATCCTGAAAAGAGGGAAAAAGCCAAAAGTTTTCATGAACTGGCCCAATGCAACTGAGTGGTATATACACAATCTCAAGCTTTTCTCTTTTTTTTCCATGCCACAGTTTGGCTGATCTGAATGGAGTCTGCTATTTTTACTTAAACAAAGGCTTTATCTTCAGTCCACATTTTCAACACCATTGGCAAAGAACTTTTAATTACAGCTTGCTTGGTTTTGAGTTCAAAGAAACCTTTAGGCAATCTCATTCACAGAAAATCATCATTGTAATGTTGCCATCTGACCTAGCAAAGAACCAGCCATAGAGCCTTTTCAAAGCACGAACTATTCCAGCATCTTCAAAGAACCAATTTTCACATTGTTCTGAAGTCCCTGAAAATGGTGTTGTGAGCTGTGCTATCCATGCCTACAGACTGCCAGCAACAGGAGCTCTTCAAAATCAAATCTGTGTCTAACAGTATTTAGATCTGTTCTTTCCTTTTTTCCTTCTCTAGTTAACTATGAAACACTCACAGAGACCTCACAGTTTCTAAAGCTAGCAAGATATTTCATGAAAGTTCTGTAGAAAATTTGAGTAGTTTCCATCTTCTTTACAGTACTCAGAAAATTATTCATCTCAGCAAAGTAAGGGTATTTAAAACAAGTGTATCTTGAAGCAAAAAACTTGTCCTTGCTGACCCTTTAATGACAGTTCTAGCATATCAGATGCTAAAATGTAAGCTCTCATGGGCACAGGTTCTACATTCTTTTGGTTTGCAAATGAGTAAATACAAAACTACAGGGGAAATTGTCAAGACTTTTCTCTGGCTTTTTATGTCAAAATAAGGTGATTTATGCATTCTTTTGACCAGAAAAAATGTTGCTTCTCCCAGTATTTAAAAACTGTACTTAATCTAGTGTTCCGTTTCTCTGAAACTCATAGCACTGGCATGATCTATGTTACTCATATTATAAATGAGTCCATTACTATAGGACAGGGTTATCACAGATGTTTGGGGGTTTACTTCAGTGAAATTCCTAGTGATTTCACTGGGACTGGCAAACCTGAATCTATGTTACAGCACAGGCAGAGAACAATGGGGCATCCTGAAGGAGATGTGTAACTGCTACCATGTCTGAGCTTTGCCAGCTTCATAATCTTCCCAGCAAGAGAGCTGCAACTGAGCAGAAAGCAGATGATGATTGCTGGTGGTGTGTGTAGAAGGACAGTTTCTGTGCATCAAGTTGTCTTGTTACAGTTCTGTTCACTGATCTTTGCTAGAGGTATCATTAGCAGCAAACAAGAAGTTCAGGGAAGATGTGCTTAATTTGGCCATTCTCCTTTGCTTGAGGTTCTTTCATGAAGGAAATTGTTCATGGTGTTGAACATGGTGGTCAGTTCCTCAAGAGCTGCCTCTGGGACCATGGACCTGTCCTCCTAAAGATGCAGATCTTGCATTTAATAGTGGAAAGCCTGTTGTGCAGCCCGTTTTTGATTTTGTGAGAGTCTTAATGGAGCCCTTGATAATTTTGCTGGGTAACTGTCTTTGAAGGATGTAGTTAATGCCTGGGTGGAGCTTACTGAAACATCTTCCAGCAGTCTTGTATGAAGATGGTGAGCTAGAGCTTGAATAAGTCTGAATTTAAAAACAAAGATTAATGACTTCTGGACATTTGAGAGAGATGGACATACAGGCTACTGCTGTTCTCTGAATTTACCAGTGAAAGAGGGAAGTGGAAGGATCCCAGCTGAGATAGCTTCAGTTCTTCACATTTCCCCCTTCTAGTCAACACAATATACAGTATCCTTGAAGATGTGGTTGATGTACATATAAAAAGTGAAAAGAGCTCTATAGATTTGATGACAAAATGCAGTCCACTTCCTTGCTTTAGTGGGTCAGTAAGTAAAACACGTAACATTTGAACAGCAAAGGTACAATGTAAGCAAGTTAAAGATCTAACAATAAAATCCAGAAATCCTGAACCATCACCCTTAGTGATGCCACTATTTTCTGCACAGGATAGTTAAAAACAATCAGTATGGCTAGTCAGAGTCCATTGGAACTGGGGAGTAAAGGTTCTCTCTATGTCAAGAAGAAATGAATGGGACATAAAAGAAATACCACTCCCAAGAAGGGCCAATTAGCCTGAGAAAGAAATCATTAGCTAATAAAGAAATTGATAAGGATATTTAAGCATGTTTAATATTTTTCACTTACATGACTTCAAAGTGGGTAATCATTCTGGTCATCTGTGAAGAAAGAAAATTAATCTGGCCTGCTTTTTCTGCCAGCTGAATTTTTTCTTACAGTGAATGGGTCTCCAAAGCATTATCAAGTGAAACAGGACTGGGAAAACTTTCTATAAGGCACTAAATTATGTCAGACCTTCTCTCTACCATCCTTTTAACAATGTGGCTTATAAAAAACTGCTGACATCAATAACAAAGGAAAATGAACACAAAAGTGAAACTCTGCTGGAAGGACTTCCTTTGAAATTTGGAGTACCATGAATCTATAGCAAGCCAGAGAAAATAAGAGCAGTGAGTGTCTGAACAGGTGAGTGTGCATGTACAATTGTTTGAAAATGGCTTCATTTTCAACCAATTGCTTCTTCATTATTAGTGATTTGGGCAGTGATAGGTAGCCAGAGACTCTTATTTCTGTGGCCCAGAGAGGTGATCATTCACTGCAGTCTGGAAAAGGTACAGTAAAATGGCAAGAAGGAGAGGTGAGTGCCTTACTCACAGAGGGGCAGGTAGAAACTGAAGGAAAATATAGAAGAGTTAAGCTCTGTAACTCCTTCTTCCTGATTCTCAGACAAGTCTCAGAAAATTATGCATTAATTGATACAGTTATAAACTCAAGTAGAAGATGCTTTCTGTACAAGATGAAGATGAGGGTGGTGAGACCCTGGAAGAGGTTGCCTAGAGAGGTTGTGGATGCCCCCTCAATCCCTGGAGGTGTTGAAGGCCAGGCTGGATGAGGCACTGAGCAACCTGGTCTGGTGGGAGGTGTCCCTGCCCATGGCAGGGTGTTGGAACTAGATGACCTTTAAGGTCCCTTCCCTTCTATGATTCTATGACCATTCCTGTGAACATCAAAACATCAACATAAAGAGGCCTTCTAATGAAGGGGAAGGCTGAAATCAAAATGCAGGGGGTTAATTCTTATTATTTTGCTTTTAGCTGTTGTTTCTGTAATTCTCAGAGCAGGATAAGACAAGCTACCTAGTTGGCTTTGTTTATGGAGGCTCCTAGCCAAGCAGAGTTCTCCTTCTAGCATCTGTCTCTTAGAGCCTAGCCTTCACTGTATCAGAAAGATATTTAGAGATTTAAAAGGGCGTGGGTTGGACACACTCCTTCTGTTCTTTTCCCAATTTCCTTTGAAACGAATGTATTAATATTAATTTTTACCTGTGTCAGTCCATATTGATCTTTTAACAGATTTGTTGTGCTTTTAAAATATGTAGAGCAGACACTTTTGATAAATCCAGCCAGCTAAGATAATTTTTCATTCTTAATTGTGGCACCCTTCTTTCTTCCTTTATTTCTCATAGCTGAAAATTAATCTTCCTGAACTTCATACTAAACCCATTTGTCTCACCATACTTGATAGAAACAGCAAATTGCTGTTATGCTGTTGTAGTTTAACAATCTCATGTTGACAATGCCTGATTTCCTTCTACATCTGTCAGTGCTATGCTACAACGAATCCACATTCTGTCAGGTTTTTGTAAGTGGAAATATTTCAGTTTTTAGGATGCATTTGACCTAGGAGTCGTAATTCTGTTTTGTGCTCTCCTTACCACTCATGCTTTTTGTGGACAAAATGAGACCCTGAAATTAGTCAAGACATCATTAAATGTGCCTGCTTGCTAATCATAGAATAATTTGGGTTGGAAGGGACCTTAAAGATCATCTAGTTCCAACCCCTCTGCCTTGGGCAGGGACACCTCCCACTAGACCATGTTGCTCAGTGTCTCATCCAGGGAGGGGGGGGCATCCACAACCTCTCCAGCCAACCTGTTCCAGTGTCTCACCACACTCACAGTAAAACATAAAAAAGCTCCCATTTTCCCATCTTTAGTGTCTAGTATAAACCTGGGCATGTCAGAGTAAAATGTTATACATAGTGTACTGGTCTTTTAAAAAATATAGTGTGGAACTTGTTGATCTGTGTCTCCTTGAAGTATGAATAATTTAATCAGCCACTTGAAAAGCTGATTCTTAACAACACAACTGAAAGCGGTATGATATAGGTTCTTCCAGGAGCACTTTGTACATCTCTAAGCATCCCTTTAGAATGATATGACTTGTACAAGATGAAAAATATAATTCCTTCAGGATAGAAGTCGGTGGGGAATATGCCACCGATTTCACTAGAGCAAGAATTTCAGCATTCATCTGTGGCAACTTGAGATAAAGAGTTTCTCTGCTTAGCAGTATATCTTTCCTTTGTATATATGAAGATTTGTGAGTCTGAATTCATTCTGCTAACAGAAAAAATACTAAGAAGGCAAGAGCTAGTTTGAAAAAGACACGTTAAAAGCCAGATTTCATGGCTCTGAATAAAATTTATGAAATATTCCTATATGCAAGCTTGTCATATCTGGAAACTTATTTGTTCAGACAGTTAAGCATGCATCTGTCTGCTTTGAGCTCATATGGCTGTTTACCCATGTAAATGACCATAAGGTATGGCATTTTAATGCTGGCTTTAAAAAGATTGTATTCCATGGGTTTTGACCCAGAGCCTAATCTTGTGCTGATACAGCTCTCTTCAAGTGCATCTGTTACACTGGTGATGAGACTCCAGTAATGTTCTCCTTAGATATGATTTCTGAATGGGCAAGTTATAAAACTCTTGTGTTTAAATGACATTGTGTGTTATAGGCTTGTAGGCTGCCATGAAACTTTGTTCCATTTTACAGAGTTTTAATGTCAAACACTCTGTTAAATACAATGGGTGAGGCTTTGGGGTTCAGCTGCTGAATCTACAGCCTTTTAGTGATTATATGGTATTATTACATGTTTTCTGAAGGCAAAGAGAATTAAAGCTTTTTTTAAGAAAAAAATTAGACAGCACTGTTGCTGTGTAGCCTTATTGACATTATGATTTTTAAAACATTGCCTTCACCTGCTTTTTTTTTAACATCTATTTGAATATACATATCTCACAGCCACCATCTAATAGATGTTTCCTAGATCAGATGCATGGGTAGACAGTGATTTCAGTCTTCAGCTGTTGCAGAATGTAACGTGCAACCAATCAAGCCACCTGACGGCCTTGGAGCTCGCCTGTGTCTTCGATGGTCTGGGAAAGTATCGAGGGAGTAAAGAACAAGGAACAGATAACAAGGACTTGTGTACAGCTATGTGTTGGCAGAAAAACAGTAAGAGGAGGGTCAGACATTAATGCAAGAATGTAACTTGTAACCAATCAGTATGTTAGTAGCATTGATAACTAGCCATCACTGTATATAAGCTTGTCTCATGCTCTCAATAAATGGATTCTGGCAGATCATATTGATCGTGGAGGTCAGCCCCTTCTTACACCAACCATCATACTTCATTATTCAGCTACATGAGTTTAACATTAATAACAGAGAGACATGGTGGAGCAAGTCTAAGGGACTGAAACCTGGACTTTCCTTGTCTTTGATGTTGTGCTTGCTCTCACTAGCTACAGCAAAGTTATGGTGTGTAGGCCTCCTGCACTGACACACAAACAGTTAAATAACTCCCTGCTTCCACGAACATGGGCTATTTGAGGACTTCAGCATTACTGAAGTTGCCAAAGGTGGGTCAGATTGATCAGAACACTGGTCTGGCCTTAGCTCACCCCTGCATCTTTTTTTTTTTGTGCCATTGCTAAGGTATTTTCTACATGGAGAGGAGCAAGAGGTGCTGTACAGATGGTTCTCACCTTCTCCTCCCTCTCCAAGCTATGGAGACTGCTGAGCTGCCAATAATGAGTTTCTCTTGCAGGCTCAGTGTAGAGCTGTGTACTGGTAGCATATGGCCGGCATGAGCTCAGCTCAGTGTGAAAAACCACACTGTTTTTAGAAGCACAGAGTCAAAGAGAACTATTTCATGGTCAGTTTACACTATTTACATGCCCTTGATTTTCGCTCTTTGTCCAGCATATCGACCATGAACCTAATCACCAAGCAGATCTAAATTGTGATACTGAATTTCACTCTTCGATACTTTGGCAGTTTATCTTATCTGAATAAACATTTTGTATGAAAAAGACAAAGTGCAATGACACCATGACTATGTGACAGTATCTGGTAACATGTAGATAGAGACATTTATGCTTACCTTTTCTTAATTTTTCATTTTCTTTCTTTTAAATTCATACATTTTTAATCTAACAAAGCAACCGGGGCAAGGGAAGGGGAGGGAGAGAGAGAGTTGGGGAGTGAAGCCAGCTGTAAAAAACTCATATTGCAAATCCCTTCATAATAGTTTTATTGATTTGTTTTGACTGCCTGACATAGGTAGTTCAAGTACTAAATTGACGTCTAACACCGATGCTTGTTCAAAGTTGCTGATTGCAGTTCAGATGGAGGCAGTGGTTTCATTGGCAAGGGGGTGTGACTTTCAGGTTTGAAAGTCACAGTGTGTACTTGCAGC